>QKQZ01045301.1:548-11106 GCA_003595255.1 Solenopsis fugax | reverse complement strand
CTGCGCACCGTTAACCGCGCTTGACTCGCATTCGCCGTATCTCTTTCTTGTTTGACAATTTCATGAGTCCAGATTTATTTATTATAATAATTATATTAAATTTGTATAAAAGTGAGATAATTTAAATTCTCTCTAGAGATTTTAATTTTAAATCACACACATTTAGATCTTAATTAATGTTTAAAAGTATCTTAAATAAGAAAAAAAACGTTGCATAAATAATTAAATGTATTATTATATAACGTAGATTAAATTATATATTATAAATGTTTACATCGATTAGAGTATTGTAAGCAAACGTAAATCGCGGTCATAAATAATATTACGATGAAAGTGTGTTGATTCTCTAAACTCTGATAAACTCCGATTATTCCACAATAGCAGCTGAGGACGGTTTCAGAGTATGCACGTAAATATAGCGATAAATCTGAAGGTAAAGGAAATGAGAATATATGTACGCGGAAGTGCAGCATGATTTAAATCCGCTCGAGCCAACGCGAGTGAATTAGGCTAATGGCGCGAGCGTGTTTTGTACTCTGCGCTACATAATAAACTCAATAAAATCAATAAAATTTGAAATAGCAGCGAAGCGGATTTTCCTCAGATGAGAAAAAAATGGAGATAATGTACGCATGAAAAATTGCTCGTTGCTCAGAACTTAGCAAACATTGCGTTAAAACGTGCCGCTACTACAGATGTGCTCACAACGACGAAAAAATTCTTGGCACGCTTCGTGCTGTAGCTAATGTACTACAATGGTAACTGGATATTTGGCTGCTAAAAGAATTCGCTTCGTACTCGCCTCACGGATCCGGAACAACCATATAATCTGGATGTACAATCGGCACAAGCAATTATCACCCATTCATTTTAGCCCCGAATATTTATTTTTTCAGCAATTAAAAGCATTTATAGAAGTTTTATAGCCACGCAATAAATAATCTGATTGACATTTCAAACGCGGTCATTACTTTTTCTTTCTTCTTTTCTTTACATACACGCACGCACGCACGCTTGTTTTATCGTTTAATAGTATATTTCACAAGTTCATCATAATATATCGTAAGCATCGCATTTATATATTTTCCTCTTATGTTTATATATACTATGATATTAATGTACCATGTATGGAAAATTTAAAAATCTTGAAGAATTTTTATAAATTATAAAACTTTGAGTTAAATAGTAATTAATACTTTTATATATGTATTGTGTGTAGTTATATCGCATATGTAATTATGTATATGTGTGTGTGTGTGTGTGTGTGTGAGAGAGAGAAAATAAATAAATAAATAAATAAATAAAAAATACTAATTGCAATTTTGTGAGTGTGTATGTGTGTTAGATAATCTTTGATATTTGCTCGTGTGCATATTTTTTTATGTGAAATCTTTCCCCTCTTTTCGAATTAACAAAATGTAGTTTAATAAATTAAGGCAGTTCTATAACTCTGGCAACAAGTTGCATATTTGTCATGGATGTCCCAAAACTTAAACGTTTTCGTGTAAAGTGATAATAAATAGATGAAATTTGCAAACCAACCGAGTGTTTACCGAGTATTTCTTGCAGTACCGTACAACTGGTTTCGCAAACGTCGTAACACATTTGCTCATAGATATCGCTAGTGATTTACATTCCAATGTTGGCAGTGACAATTCAAACAAACGGCACATCTAATGGATGAACGAATGTTATTTTGTGATAATAACGTTGACGTTGTAACATCATTTTATTCCAAAATATATGAATTAATGTGATAATTGCGAAATTACATACACAGAGAGAGAGAGAGAGCGAGAGAGCAATAATTTGTGTTGTCTCACGTAAATATGAATTGTATGTTACTTTTGTACAATGTATAATGTAACTTGCTTCTTAAAAACTTAATCTATGCAATATACATGCGTAGAATTGCTATATTAAAACGCATTACATCATGATTTATTACCGGATTTTTCTTACAATCAAATGAGCGTTTGATTTTGTTGATACTAGCTTGAAAGGTGTCTGGTCTGTAGTAACAGTGCAAATTCAAAGTTATCTTAATCCCGATTTATGTGGCAAGTCAATGGAAAATTTTTGGGATTTGATATCATTTGCGGTAGACGTTACAGTTACTTAAATCTTAAACTCGGTCATGATCATATGTACAAGTGTTATATGTGTGACACATAACTACAATTAAATCTTAAGTAAAGCATAGATTTAAAAAATTGATACATCCTATATGATATAACGAATAATCAAGGTAAATAGATATAAAAATAAGGATTTAATAGAAATAAAGAGCTTTATCAAGGTGATGATTAATAAACAAAATAAAATAGAGCATAAACATATCTAACATAAACATGTTCATATTTCGAAAGCTAATCTTATCTCGCTTTTAATAGTATCAACTTCTTCATTTTCATCAGTATTTTTCTATTAATCACATATTACGAGAGAAAGCTACTTCGTTATCTTTTCGTTTGTTCCATTTCCTCTTCCCATCCTCATCAAAATATTTCCAATAATATCGTTCTATTGGATAATACGAAACGGTCATTAAAACTGTTTGTTTCTTTTCGCGTGACATTATCATGAATAACATGATATAAGATACATGAAAAAGCGGAAGAGTTCAAATTTTATCATTAAAATGTTGATAATAACTAAAAAGCATTTTGTGCTGTTGCATTCGATTTGATTTATAATATTTGATAATTTATTACACACTTTCTGCTCTTTAAGATAACGAGACAAATCATATCTGTCGACTAATAAAATCAAGTATATGCGCGTATGATATTATTCAATATATCGTTGATGCATCTGCAAATATGCAGAAAAAAATAATGTCTTACCGGCGCCAACAAGCACCCTAATGAGTTTTATCGACTGTTTCATTAAATGGAATATTAAGCAATGACGTAAGTCTTATGATAATCTTATTTTCTTTTTCATTATTTATGTCAATGATGTCAAAACGAGTTCTTAGTCTGAGTCACAAGATAATTACAACAATGGAAGCTATTTCACTTAGTTTCGTCATTATGACATATTATCATTAGCGTAGATAAAGTCAAACACATTGTTATAAACTCATCAATTTGATGTCAACACAATGTAGAAAGATAAGAAATTTATAAGCATTACCGTCGATTTGTGCATTTTAAAACGAAAAATTTTAAAATCTTACAAGAATTACTAAAAAATAAAACTTTGTGTGGAAAACATATTATATAAACGATTAACGTTAATTTAGTAACAAATATAAAGAAATATTTAAGAAATTAATTAATATTCAATAGAGATAGATTAAATACATTTTTTATAGAAAATTAAACAAGTTTTCCATTTACGTCATAGATGTATTATTAGAGACAGAGCAAAAAAAATACATGGCAAAAGTAAAACATTTTTTTAGCAATATCACATTACTCAGAATATTAATTCGAATTATACATCTTCCATCTGATCCGAATAAGTAGTGAAAATAATGGTATTTCTCTGAAACTCGTTTCGCTTGAGTTGACGGCATTGACGGCAACCTCATCGGATGCATAGTTTACAGAACATTTAGTTGCGATTTTTGCACT
The DNA here is from genome assembly GCA_003595255.1 of Solenopsis fugax. Classification (NCBI taxonomy): domain Eukaryota; kingdom Metazoa; phylum Arthropoda; class Insecta; order Hymenoptera; family Formicidae; genus Solenopsis; species Solenopsis fugax. The sequence goes on along the minus strand of QKQZ01045301.1, from coordinate 7,525 downwards.
CGAATAGCTTGCGATTCTTCTTTTGTGCACACCTGCATTCATACATTGGCATCACGTGATACGAGCATTTTACTGATTTCTTGCTGATGCACTCTAAATGCGCCCTGTCATTTTTATCGACGATAACGAATGTCAGAAATGAATTTCGATTCTGTAAGAAGACGAGAAAACGAGACGAATATGATAAACTATAAAGCTGAAAAGGCGACGTAAGAAAGGAGATTGGACACGAAATGAAAATAGACGTCGTGCAAGAATAGCAAAAGCTGAGTTTGCCAGTGGGCAAACGTGGAAGGAACTGTCACTATCCCGGAGAAAGCTGGCGAGGGAAAACGAGCTAAAAGCGAAACGGAAAATAGAACCAGAACGAACGAGAGAGAAAAAGAGAGAGGAGGGGGGGAAGGTGCGCAAAACCCATTGTTTCCAAATGCGATACAATGGATTCTCGGTTGTGTTAGCTCCACGAAGGCTGACACTTCATTGGCCACTCGCGTTAACGCGTGCACCCGGCATCGGCCAAGTTGTCGTTTTGTACACCAAACGCATATCGCGTAAATGTACATTGTGTACTCAGCATTGTTTCGTGCTGAGCGAACCATAGTATTGCACGGGATAAGGAACGAATTTGAATGGTGGAAAATGGAAAGTGGTCCATGAGCTCACGGAGGAATTACTATGAAGGAGTGCCGAGCACAATATTCGCTGCTTCCCCGTCTCAATTTTGCGAATCTTTGTAATAGCACGACTTGTGAACGAGAAAAGAGCATTGTTCATCCCCAAGTCAGAGACAGCAAAAAGCATTTCGTGCTTTTGCATTCTTTCTTTTTTTTTCTTTTTTTTTAGAATGGCAAATAATGCTTAATTGTGGTTTCCATTGCTATGAATTTATGTAACACATATCCTTACCATATCAGAGTAGCAAAAAGTTAACGATTTTTTTTAAGTAATAACATTCCACATTGATATTAATTAATTAAATTGTTAACACTAATAGTATTAGATTTTATGACTAATAAAACTTTCTTGTAATCAAAATAAGTGTTGAGCTGTTTTTGTATAATAAACTTTCTCCTCAAAAGTAATTAATAGCATAAAGTATTAACAGATCTAGAATTGCGTAATTGTTAAACACTTGAAGGAAATCATAGCATTAGTGATTAAGCAATACAAAGTTATGCATCATCTTCGCTTAGACTTTTTGTAGACAGCGGGATTTTATCAAAAGCGGGAAACTACAGAGATAGTATAGTATAAAAATAAATCATAGCAAATGTACATAATTACTGCAATGAGTAAATGAATAAAAATCACTATTATGTTTCGTTTTACAGTCTGTCTATGTACATCACAACGCATGTCAGAATTTAAGTACTTTACGGAAAATGCCTGCTATAAACGATGCTTTGCAAGAAAACCTTTTATCCAAGGAAATTCCTGGATTATAACCGTTTTTCACAAACTATACAGGATTTTATGGTTGCTTCGTAATAAACGCGTTGAGTTGAAGTAATAAAAAGTTTGGGATACTAAAATAACTGGGCTTATAAACAATTACCCTAAAACTTTTTATGATATAGTGGCAATTGTCTTATTCTTGTGTCGGAAATTTTAATAAATTTAATTATATATATTGGAATTATATAAATTAATAACTGTTGAGAACGAGAGAGAGAGAGAGAGAGAGAGAGAGAGAGGGAGGGAGAGAAAAAACTTTAATTATTTATATAAAAATTTATCACGTTTAAAGCAAATACAAATTATTCTCTATATAATAGGATATCTATGATTTTTGCATATTCTTATACAAAAACGTCACATTTTTAGCAAAGTAAGCTGCAGAGAACAATGTTAATTGTAACAACGGGTTTGTAAGATTACACACACACAAGCACAAATGTGTACTTTCCTTCTTTAAGGATGAATAGCTCTTTGTGCGTAAATGTTGCCAGAATTGACGTAAGCACCGGCACCGGCACCATTAAAATTCGTAAGCATCCTTACGGCCTGTTGCATAAATTTATTCAACAATAGATCACTTATACTATAACAATTATGCTCTCTAGAGAAGATCAGGTGCCTTCTTCTTTCGTGAAAAACGGGATATAAATTCAATGAAAACAGCTTATACAGGAGTGCTGGCACGACGGCGATAAACAATAGCGGTAAAAGATAAGAAACTACCGTGTTCTTCCGGACTCCCTTCTTTCGTCAACATCAGCCCCACTATGTCGGCGTTCTTTCGTCTATCTCTCTTTTGTACGTCGAATTACGTCTTCTCTCTCTTCTTCGAGGTTGTTAGCATAATAACGTCAAGTGCTTCACCACGTTGGTAGTCAATACGTACTGTCCGATCGCGCCGCATTGATCATATCGAGTCATATTAGCGTCTCTCATGAAATTGCATAACGATATCCACGCGCGCTTATACATCACGTGAACGTCGCGATATAAATGTACGTCATCAACGAATTTCCGTTATTATCCTTGCCGGAACTTATCACGCTTATCATCTTCATGAATAAAGCAAGAATCGCGTTAAAGGTAGCATCCAAGCGCGTCGAGCTGACACTTCCGATAGAAACAATCATTGTGCCACTCGACAACTCGAGCGTTTCTCGAAAGCCACTCGCCTCGTAATCGAGAGCTTCGAGAGAGTACCGAGTGACACACTCCTAATACGAATTGTTGTTGAACTCGGCACTCTTGATACGCAGACGACAACCTCGATCACAGAAGGAATCCCGAAACAGCTGTGGATCCGAAATGACGACCCATATCACATCGATGGTGGTGGACTATCTGGTATTTATCGGATTCATCGTGATTTCCTTTGTGATACCGCTATGGGGAAATTTCAAAACCAAGAAAAAAGAGACCAAGGCGAATTATGTGTTCGCTACTGGCAGCGTATCGATGGGCGCGATGATGCTATCAATCGCACGTGGAACTCTCGGCGTCAGGTCCTTTCTTGGTTACCCTTCGGAGCTCTATTATCGAGGTAGCGCTATGTGGGAGACTCTGTATGGAATGCTGCTGGCCTATCCCATCGTCTGTTTCGTCTTCGTACCCGTTTACTACAGCCTCGGTATCACGTCAGTCTACCAATACTTGGACATGAGGTAAAGTTATGCTTCTATATATATCTATATATTATTTGTATAAAAATATTTTTCATCGATGATTACGCGTAAATGATATTAAGTGATATTAAGTGATACATGAAGACAAACGGAGTAAATTAATATGTATTGAATACACGAAAATAATAAATTATAATATAAAATTGATATCAAATCAATAACAATAAAAAAAATAACAAAAGTGGGAATTTTATCAGTATATGTTTATCCAAAAATTTTAATTGAATAACATCGATTTTGAAATGTATTGGTTTGTATACCAGCAATGCACCAGATGAATGCACACAAGATGAAAATTAAATCTTTTCGTGTATAATTTCAATGTATAATTTTTCATTTTTTCTCTAATACACCAGGCATCCATTGCGTATTTCAGCATTGTGAAAACATTTATAGCTTTAAATATAAATCTAGAATATTCTTTTCTATTATGTTTCAAAGAATTTCCAAACACAACAAAAATCTTGGTACATGTGTGGTCTGCTCCGTGCCCAATGAACAATTTCACGTGCTCAACGTCTTACTGCGCGCACGTTATTGTCAATATTTTCTGAACAGCGATAACAGACGTATGCTCGCTATGTTTGCACATGTAACAGTATTTTTTGTGTTGTGTTTAATTAATGCATAATATTTGCAAGAAGTATTATTATCAACATAGAAGAGTTATCATGGGTGTAATTTATAAAATTAAAGAATGTCACATATACATTAGTTATTGGCTTTAGATTGAATGCAAAAAAGAGAATATTTAAAATTATTATTAACGTCCCATCAATCAATTCCTCAAACAACGAATATTTAAATAATAAAGACGAAAATTGATCCTAGCTTCTGATATTATNATTTAAATAATAAAGACGAAAATTGATCCTAGCTTCTGATATTATTAGTACATTACAATCTCGCTATGTAACTGAAATATTAATTAATTTGTATTTTGTCGAAAGTTGATATATATATATATATATATATATATATTAAATTTATTTATTTGATTTGAAAATTTTCAAACGTTGCTCCGTATTTCATATTTTGCAAAAAATCAATAATAAATAATCGGATAGCTGATACATTAAATAATGTAATATTTAATAAGATTCCCACTAAAAATGTAAAGGTGAAAATGAGATTATATATGTGCAAAACTATTGTTTGTTACTTTAAGAGGAGGGATTTAAGGCATTACAGTGAAATTCGCGCAAAACACAAAAACTTTAACATTTAATTTGAAATGAAGGATTAAAATAATATAGAATTTTTGAAAAAAGAAATTGTTTCCACACATATCATGTTACTAATATTTAATAAAGCACTTTGAACTAAATAATTTTTCCTCCGATGTGAAGAACATTGTACATCACGTCCAATTAACACGAAGATAATTCACCACGGATCTTTCATTTCAACTCCCTTAATTATGTAAATTCCCCAGGTTCAAGTCAAAACTAGTCAGATGTTTGGCGAGTTTCTCTTATGTTGTACGGAGTCTGCTGAACTTGGCGGTCACGGTATTCACCCCTTGCGTCGCGCTGAAAGCGGTAATAGGGCTTCCGTACTGGGCTAGTATCGTGGGAATAACGACTATTTCTGCGGCTTTCACGATCATAGTAAGAACATATATTATGCCACATATTTGTATATTTTATAAATATCGATGTTTACATACCGAAGAAACTCTCTCTCTCTCTCTCTCTCTCTCTCTCTCTCTCTCTCTCTAAATATCTAATACATATTTTCTCTCTCTCTCACTTTCTCTGTTCAATATTTTCAATATTTTCAATATTTTTTAAAAATTAAAGTTGAGTAATTAGTATTTTGAGATTTCATGCAAAAAGTATAGATTAAAATCATATGCAAAATACAATGTAATACACTATAGAAAAATGTCTTTTACTTATTCTCTATTTATTTGTGAAAAAGCGATAATAACTATATAATAATGAACATAAACTATTTTTCGGTAGGACATACGCATATTGTATGCTATATTGCATTGTAACTGGCACTCATTTATCCAAAATTAAAATAATATCGATTTCAACTCAAAAGTTAATTATTCGCGTAGAAGCATTATTTTGGAAAAGTTTAATATTTCGGATTTAAATATAAAGTAAAACTACATAATTTTGATAAACGTGAGCTTTCTGCGCAAATTACATTCCAGCAGCAAATTACCTATATTCGTCCCATAGGAAATTGGAGCAATCAAGCACGCATATAAATAGGACGCATTGAAGGGTGAATAATGACAGCAAGCAACGTTATTATGAAAAATAATGAAAACCTTATGACTTTTAATATTAACCTTTGCAATATAATGGGACATCAACGTGACGCGGAATATAATATTTGTCATAACATTAAATGCATATTTCGAAACAGATTACTTTTCTATGTAAAAATCGTTTAACATGATTAAAATTTTTAAAAATTGAGTAATTATATTGATTTGATCAATTAATAACTCATTACTAATTATTTAATAACGATAATAAATTGGGTTATTTTACAAATACTTATTTATTTATGTTCGCTTTTTAGGGAGGTTTAAAAGCTGCTATTCTATCGGATGTTATACAAGGCTTGGCGATGATTGGTGTATCTATGGTGATCATCATACAGGGAACTATCAACGTTGGTGGGCCGGCTAACGTTCTCAATGTAACTTCCGAACGCGGACGATTGAATTTCTTCAAGTATGTTATACTGATAATTCGCCAATTAATACCACTAAATGAATAATTTTGATTTCGATATAAATTTATGCTTAAAATGGATCATGTACGGAATTCCTATTGTGCAGTTTGGCATTTCGTTTCTGAACTTTAGAATTATTAATCTCGGCGAAAATATACAATTTTCCAACTGTCAGCAAATTGAATAATGTTAAAATATGATTTTATATTAAAATTCTTTGCTACGCATTTCACAATTTAAAATTATTAAATTCCGCAACGGCGCAAAATTATTTCACGGATTGTACATTTTCTGCATCTTTGAAATTTTGGAAAGACAATAAAGTATTCACTCCTTTCTAAATTGCAAAAGAATTTTAATAATTGAGTATTTCTTTAAAAGGCGCACATAATATTCTGAAAATATATCTCTAACGATAAAATCACGATATTTATTTTCAGCTTTGACATGGATCCGACTCTTCGAGTAACGACAACATCGGCAACATTAGGTCAGCTTTTTATGAGTTTATCCATTTTCGGATGTCAGCAGAATTTTGTCCAAAGATATTGCAGTATGTCCAGCCAAAGTAAGGTTGTCAAGTAAGTAAACTTTTTATCTTGGTATGAAACTTTGAACGATTCCCTACATTATTTTTAACATACAACACAGTAAACGATATATTTGTATTACATATTACGCACAACTCGTTAAATATTTTAAAGGATAACGTGATTTATGCAAAGTAAATTACCATTTTAAATATTCAAAACATCAATGGAAATTAAGCATACGAATACATATATGTAATGCATAAAACAGCTTTAATTAAATAAAAGAAAAGATTCAATAGTAAACTTTTCATTTTGATAATAAAATTACCAATGTTAAGTATTAAGTCATAAACGATATTTAATAATAGTTAATTAGAACATATAGAAACTATAATATAAAATTCAACTAATAGAGGTGAAATTTCTTAAGACTCTAAAATAAATATTTTATTCTAAAATACTTTGTATATTTCTTGTTATAAAAACTATTATTAATAATTATAATATTATATTATAATATTATAGTAACATAATAAAAATTAATGTCATTATTAAAATTAATGATTAAAAAAATATTATATGATAATATACTATACAGATTTAA
>QKQZ01045296.1:0-14629 GCA_003595255.1 Solenopsis fugax | reverse complement strand
TATATATATATATATATATAATTTTGCAAATTTTAATTATGTATAATAATTTCTAAATAATACTTTCTCTCCTTCTCTTTCTCGTTATATGATCTGTGTACATAACTTTATAATATATATGGTGATGACAGAATAAAATTAGCAAGCATAGATTCTTATAAATAATTTATTTCACTTTTGAATGTGCATATTTATAAATAGTTAAATAGTAGCTGAATAGTTTGCTTAATAATAGGAATAAGAATTTTTAAACTAACGATAGGTATAGTAAAACAACTGGAATTGGAATAGGATTGGTTAATGGGCTCATCTAACTCTGCATGGTATAATAATTAATGCAATTAACAGATATTTGCACGTTACCGCGGGCGGAGGGTATATGCATGGAGAAGCAATCTCGATGGTACTTTGATCAATCGGAGAATCGCTGCATGCCATTCTATTACACTGGTTGTAACGGGAATAAAAATAACTTTGAATCTAGAGACGCATGCGAGTCTGATTGTCCGCCTAAAATTGGTAAGATTTCAATTTTACTTTATATCTTTCTTAATATTATAACATCTTTTTCTATGTTTAAACATTATTATACTTTTAAAAGTGCTCATTTTTCACATTTTTTTGTATTAACAATACAAACTATTTTTGTTTCAACTGTACAGTGAACAAAAAAGTTCAATTTAATTTAATTATAAATTAATTGAAAAAGATGTGTGTTACATATGTATATGTAATTGCACATGGTGTGTGATATTATATCACATTTATATGATCTCTATCAATTAGTAAAACTTTTAGCAAGTAATATGTTATAGCACAAGTATAGTTTTAAATTAATAAATATAGAACAAGATATATGCCTCCTGCCCGCTCTCCTGGGAGAATGCCACAACTACACTCAACGATGGTACTATGATTCCTATGAGCAACACTGTCGACAATTCTATTACGGTGGATGCGGTGGGAATGAGAATAATTTCGTGACCGAACATGACTGCGTCAACAGGTGTGAAGCGACCATCACCACACCGTCTCCACCAGGACAAATTGAGTTCCGGATAGGTAACATTTCTAACGGCTTTGGAAATTGTTCGTGAAAATAACGATATTCACTATTATCTATTCATCTATTATCAAATTTCAGAATTCTGTTTCTTGCCCGATGAACACGGTCCTTGCTCCGAAAATCAAATCAAATGGTTCTACGATAGTCGTGATGGTGTTTGCAAACAATTCCGATACGGAGGCTGTCAGAGTAATGGCAACAATTTCAACACGCGCGAGGAGTGCGAATATCGCTGCGGTGAAGTTCAAGGTACATAAGATGTAAACATAAAAAGCGGCAAAATAAAATTATACATGTTTATGGAAGAGAGAGTGCCAATAAAAATGCCAAAGTTATACTTGTCATCGAAAGCTTTAATAATGTCCATTACAGAAACTTGGAGGCACACGAAATACGAAATTTATTTAACTACAGAAAAAAAAATTAATAGATCTCTTTATTTTAGTCGAATTACATATTAAAAGGAACACAGAAAGTATTACAAAAATCCAATTGAAATTATGAAAATTTCAGATCCTTGTATCCTACCAGAGGTGATTGGTCCTTGTAACGGTTTTGTGAAGCAATTCTACTATGACAAACGCACTGATTCCTGCTACGAGTTCGAGTACAGCGGCTGTCAAGGCAATAAGAATCGCTTCCAGGATAGAGAATCTTGCGAACGAAAGTGTAAGCGACAAACGATTGCGATTACACCACCGGAGGTTACTCGAGTACCAGCCATAATGACTCCGCCGACTGGGGAACCGAAGAGTACAATTTGTTTAGCACCAGTTGATTCTGGCGATTGTGATGACAGCATCACTGCTTATTACTATGATGCTCAACATCACACGTGTCAGGCATTTATTTATGGCGGATGTGGTGGAAATGCTAACAGATTTCAAACTGAAGAACAATGCGAGCGACTTTGCGGAAGATTTCACGAACAAGGTAAATTGCAACGAGCTTTAATACAATTTATGTTATGTTTTCTTGCCACTTTATTTGTAATATTTTCATCAAAAATACGGTGCAAAGAACAATAATCGTTTCCATTTTTTATTCTTTTACCATACATCTTTTCACAAGACAATTCTAAAAAAAAAAGAGATGAATTAATACAATTAATAAAAAAAATTGGATTAATGGTCTTTTTTCAGATATGTGTAATCTCGTTGTGGATTCCGGCCCATGCAGAGGCGCTTTCCGCAAATATTATTATGAACCAAATCTCCGTGTCTGCCGTGAATTCACTTATGGTGGATGCGATGGCAACGCCAATAGGTTTAGTACAATTTCTGAGTGCGAATCCATTTGCATACATCACGAGGAACCAGTACCTCCCGGAAACGACACCAGTATTTCAAATTTATGTACGTATAATTTACTTCATTACGTCTTTAACGTTTTCTCTCGAATAATTTCTTCAACCTGATAAATTTCTATAATCATGATACACATTAAATTTACATTGAATTTAATGTAAAATAGGCAGATTGTATAATAGTATTTATAATGATACAGCGATTTGTAAAGAACCGGTTGATAGTGGATCTTGCACATCCGGTGCCACAAAGCGATTCTACTTCGATGAGGAACGTCAAACGTGCCGGGCGTTCATTTATACCGGATGTGGTGGCAATCGCAACAGATTCAAGACTTTCGAATCTTGCATTAATACTTGTCTTAGGAGTAAGTTCAGGATATGAGATCGTCAACAAATTTCTTATTCTCTTTTTATTATTACAGATATCGCCACTCAGCTTTGTTGCAGCATACAGCAATCGCCATTGTTGTACAAATCTTCATTTTCTGGTGTATTTTTATATGTTTAAAAGCTTTCCTCGCTTTATGGGCAATTTTTCTTTACGCGTTTCTATTTTTTACTCATACGAGCGAAATGTATTCGTATATTGTTGTATCACAATTAAATTTAAAATTTAAAAATTTACTTCCTTTTGTATATAATTAAAGCCAAATTTACAATCGCATATAAATGTAAAGATAAAAATTGTACGGAAAGGTGGGGCAAGATGGGATACACTTTAAAAGTATGCTATAATTTAATATTAATATCACAAGTGAAAAAATGAAAAATAAATTATAAGGAAATTGCAAAAAATATAAATTATAATGGTCTAACTCAATAACGCAGCTGCCTACTTTACTGGCTTGTGGGTAACTTTCAACGACCAAGGAGCCACATCTAACACGTATGCTCGATTGTGATTCCTGCATTCGAATCACGCGATATAAGGGATTACCTCGCCACTCTGCCTTGCCTCACCTTCCCCTAAATATAAATTTGTCTTCTACAAATTGCAATCGCAAATAAAGTATAACTTTTTACGCATTTGACATTAAATGTAAATTGCAAAATTGAAAACATAGAAACTTTGCAGAGATATGAAATTTTTTAATATTGCAATGCTTATATTTCTCTTTTCACTAAATGCTATCTTATTTTTGTATAATAATATAAAAGTGTTAATATTAGCTTTCCTTCTTTTATGTTACTTTTGGCTTTTGAGAAAATAAAATTTTTCAATTTTCTCATGACTTTTAATTACAGCGAGTAATGAAATAGATGTGGATTCGAAGGATACAAAAGATCGGTGCGCAGAGGCCCAGGAAGAGTGTAATATCATCCGTTGTCCGTACGGTAAGGAGCAGTACGTGGATCCGCAGGATTGCGAACGCTGCCGGTGCGTCGATCCTTGTAGGACGAAGATCTGCCCTGAGAATACTCGATGCGCCATTACGCTTGTCGCTACTCAAGATGGCACGGAATATAAAGGCGTTTGTCAATCCAGTAAGCATTGTTTGTCGAAATTTCCATAAATTTTATTTTATTTCAATTTTTTTTCGTCAAATTTGTTTTTAATTTTTTACGTAGTCGTAATTATTTAGCACCAGTCGTTTGTGTACATTTATGTACATTTGAGAAAGAATATAATTTACAATAAGCGGTACATTGATAGCGACTTGTGCTAAATAACTTTCTTAAAAATTAAAGAGAAAGAGAGAAAGCAAAAATGAGAGATGGTTAAATTATTGTTATCATTTGTATAAACAAATATGTGTATATATTTAATATAAAATTGCAGTCACTAAACCCGGTCGATGTCCAAGAGTATCGAACAGTACGAGATGCGAGCAAGAATGTGTCACGGATGCGGATTGTCCTGGACAATGGAAATGCTGTAACAGCGGCTGTGGTACATCTTGCCTAGAGCCTGCACCGGAAGAACCTTTGACAACGACATTATGGCCCACTGTCACCCCGCCGCAATACGGTGGTGAACCCGCGATGATTCAACAACCCGAAGAACCTCGTGTCAGCGCGCAAGAAGGTGGCTATGTTACATTGAAATGTATCGCGCTAGGAACTCCCAAACCAATCGTCACATGGAGAAAAGATACTACTTTGGTAACTCATGTTACTAAGTATTTCAAATGCGCTAAACAAGTATTTTATATATTGAAGAAAAATTCATAGATACATATTAATATCTGAGCAATTATTTTCCATAGTCTATCATTGAATTATTGAAAATATTTTGTGGATATTTTTAGATTGGACCTTCGGAGAAAAGACGACGTATACTACTCGATGGATCTCTTCAGATCATTAATTTATATTCTTACGATAGAGGAATTTACGTGTGTACCGCTGATAACGGCTTAGGGCCACCAGTAAGAGCGGAGTATCAATTGGACGTTACAGGTATAACATATTCATTTATCCTGCAAAGAGTGATCTCTGTTCAATATAACTTTAGCTAGAGTAGCATTGATCGCGATCGTGGGGTTGGCACTAATTTTGTTGTAAATGTCTTGTTAGTGAAATGCATTTGAATATTGGAATAATATATAAATTTGTCTATTTTTCTATGTTTTTAATGCTAATATGTTGACTAAGATAAGATATTGTGGGTTTACGTTTTAATCAAAGTGAACTTGAGTTGGAGCATGAAGTGAATTTAATAATATTCCGTAGCGCTCGTTATAAATTAGATATGAATTAATTTGTGGTGATGGTGCGATTAACACTTTTCTTTCTAAGCATCGCGCATGCCTCTTTTCTTGCACTATTTAGAACCAAGCGAACTTTCCGTCGCCATCATTGGAGAGCCCGATACTCGCATAACAGTGACGATGAATTCGCCAATAGCTCTACATTGTTATGCCATGGGATGGCCTAGGCCCATTGTCACTTGGTGGCGTGGCGACCAAATGTTGCCTCTGTTTACGGACAATTACGAGCAAGACACCGACTATACTCTCATGATACGCTCGGTAACTCTAACCAGCCTCGGTGTTTACACTTGCCAGGCCTTTAATGGCATCGGTACACCGGCCTCTTGGTCGGCGACCTTACAAGCGATCGGACCCGTCTACAATGTTAAACCCGAGCACGAAGAGTATACCAAGTATCTCGTCCAACCACCGAAGAGACCCACCACTGAAAAACCGCAGTATCCTTACAGGCCTACTAGAACGCAATCTCCCGAGCATCAGACTTATGCCCCCGTTTATTCCTCAAAACCACCCTCATATATCCCTCGTGTTATCCCTCTTGAAACTACCACTATCGAGCCCGGTAATGCTAAATTCAAAGGTGAGACTACGTGATGGCTGTATGTGATATTCATGTTTCTAGTTGAATTACGCCGATTATTGTGACAAATTAATTCATTGTTTCAAACTTGTTGTTTCAGACTTTCTGTGAAGTTTTCACATCGGTGAAAGAATTTAATCTTTCGCGCCATGTAGCTTTTAAATAAAAATTTTCCAAAATATCTTACTCCGTGCTATTGGTCACAATAACGATGTAATTGAATTTGTCTTGGTTATTTCTTTTTCCTGCATGCGTGCCTAACATGCGTGAAATTTATTATATTGCATTGCATTATCAGACGGAAGCTGCATTGCGATAATTTGCTTATTATTGGTTATTTCAAGTGTTTTCTAAGAATTTAATATGATTAACAACGTATTGGGTTGGAAGAAGAGTTCGTAGCGGCACATAGTAATTAAATAAATCTATATACCAATATCTAAACAACCGACTAATCTAAGAAATATCTAAACGTATACAAACTTTTGTTCCAACCCAATATTTTTGTATTGTTAGAGGGAAACGAAACTAATGCGAGTGTACTCCAAATGCTAAAAACTTTTCACATTCTCTCCTGCTGGAAGAAAAAAATTCTTATTTAATATTTATCGAATGAAATTTACGCTTTGTGTGAATATTAATAAATTTTATTTCTTAATTGCACAAACAGTGCCGGTTAAAGTCAACGTATCGGCAGGACAATCGCAATTCCCTGAAGGCAGTGATATAAGCATCGCTTGCACCGTCGACGGTTATCCGATTCCACGTGTACTTTGGTTTAAGGACGATCAACTTATTCGAACGAACAATCGAATAAAGATTTCTGGTAAAGTTATAAATAATAATGCAATTTACACGCAAAAAGAATCTCTTCTTTGCAAATAATGCAGATTAAATTTTCTACAATGTAAATAATAAGACTAGAATGATAATAATTATATACATATATATATATATATTTTATGTATATATATATATATATAAAACACATTTTTATTTTCAGAGCTCAATCGACTTATCATTAGTGATGCAAATCAAGAAGACTCTGGTCGATATCGATGCGAAGCCACCAATGAATTCTCCACGAATTCCGACAGCGTTGATATACGCGTAGCTGGTAAGTGACTCTAGTACATATAGTAGTATACAGTAGTATATTTTACGAATTTCTTTGTACAAACGATTCAACATGCATTTAATTAATGTAATCGATTCTTTCAGGTATCTTTATTCATCCCCATTGTCAGGATAATACATTCTTCGCCAACTGCGAGCTTATCGTGGCGGCCAAGTATTGCACGCACAAATACTACGCAAAGTTTTGCTGCCGATCGTGCACAGAGGCTGGCCAACTGCCGGCGAGAGGACCTCACGTCGAAAATTCGAGAAGAAGAAGATCTATTTCGCGAATGCTCGTATAAGATGCCAAATCGACTTTTCGATGCTTTTCCGACGCATGTGATAGTACATATCGATTCTGGATCGTGACCGGAATGGCGCAGCAGGAATGGCGGGATTCGCAATGAAAAGAAAAATAAAGAGAAGAGAAAATAATTGCGTGTACCTGCCCCTATCGAACGTGCCGGATAATCGACTTGTTAAATCACTGCCAAAGCCTTAGAGCGTTTATACATAGGTATAATATATAATACGGTATTCCCATCTAAAGGGTTGCTAAAGCGATCTCGTGTCTTAGAGCGTGATCTTGTTCTTGAACGTTTTTATCCATGTATATACGATCTGATGCTGAATCCTAGTCCGTCGGAGCCATATTAGGCGGAGTAAGTAAGAGACCAGTGGAAACGTTGCGACCGCACCAGTTGCATCTCTTCCAGATGACCGCGTCCCGCGGTTACAGAAGTAATCGATGTTGATTGATTAAGCGCGATTAATTTTACGGGATTATATTATTAAATATGCGGCAATATTATATAATATAGCAAGTATTGTTTCTGACTGGTGTTCTTTTAAGTGTATATTTTATATGTCGCCATAATAACTGTACTTGAGCTTAACTGTAAAATGATAACTCATAGCAACGTACCCGCAATAACGCGCGATTCTTGTAAATTTCTTTTGTGAAATTAATGACAAAGCTTTTGGCAATTCCTGCATAATCTTGAGAATACGATCTGAAGAATTTTGACCGTGTGAGATGATATAGCGTAACCATTCACCCAGCATAGGGTTAGTGCGTACGATACCATGATATGAGAATAAAACGTGATGCACAAAATAAAGTTTTTACGCATAGAACATTATCTAACAACAAGTTGATAATGAATAATGTCCTTCTTCATTGGACACTCTGTACTGCGCAATTAAAAAAAAAGTAACTAGTATCTATTTGTATTAAATGTATACGCACACGTTACGTTGTACAATATAAATAGTTTATTATGCAATATGCCATTTATACTCTATGATATTGATATTACTCGTTTTCTTTCACACTCGTATATATCGTGTATTATCATGACGCGTGCCGATTCCAAGTTAAACTTGTTATTTTTATTGAATTCATTCTTTTTAATAAAGAACTATACACGCATGTATGTATACATAATTATGTATATATACATGCATCATTTTGTTTCTTTAGGAAAAAAAAACAGTTAACGTCTTAAGAGCAAACAAGTCGATAGTAA
The DNA here is from genome assembly GCA_003595255.1 of Solenopsis fugax. Lineage (NCBI taxonomy): Eukaryota > Metazoa > Arthropoda > Insecta > Hymenoptera > Formicidae > Solenopsis > Solenopsis fugax. The sequence continues at coordinate 6,312 of QKQZ01045296.1, read as the reverse complement.
ACATATCTAATGAAAAACAGAACAGAACGGAAAAATGTTTTATTCAGTAAAGAATTTTGATATTTAATTTTTTGTCATCTTCTCCAAAGATGAAAAAACTTTCAAATAGACATATGTAGCTTCAAACTTTTATATTGACATTTAAGAGTTTTACTCTTTCCAAGAGCAATTTGGATTGTATGTGTATTAAATATTTATTTAATGAACATGAAATTGAGATTGTCTATAAATGTCTATTTAAGATTTGATTATCCGATAACAATTCTGTAAGTAAAAGTAACTAATTAAAATTTAAAGTTTAGATATGCACTTGCACGTAAACATGTAATTCTATTAACACGAACTCGTAAATGTCGACATGATTTCGTTCTCGACTCGCAATATTCTTAAATTATGTATCTTTTCGCATTATATCTTTCATCTATCATGACTCGCATATAGCACAGCCAATTTTTTTCTTTATTCAACAATCAGCTATTGTATTCGTGTGCAAATTTTCTGCATTTAACGTTTGTTCTTGAAACGTTTTAATCGTAACTATTAATTACGCATAATTACGCACTGTTTATTATTGTTAGGTGCATCGTCATTCATGATGTATTAGATAGATCGTAAAAATACTGATATAGAAAGTTGACGATTATAAAGATAAATGGGAAGGAAAAAAAGTACCAAAACACATTTATATACGCACTATAAGTGTAAATCGTAAGTCGAGATCGTTATCAATCAGAATCGACGTGTAAACTTGAACAACTCTTGATTGTTCTCTACTTGCACCAATTCAGTCACAGTAAAACGCAGTGCCTTATTAGATGACCTTTGAAAGAATTGGGAAAAGAGTGCTAAATATATATGACGTCTCGTTAGTGTAAATAGTTGTTACGCGTATTTCTTTCCAAGATGATGCCTAGTATATGCGTAGTATATAAAACAAAATATAGTTTAGATTAATCTGGAGGACATATTCATCCAACCACGAACAAGAATAGTAGCGAGATAAGATATTAAGTACTCTTCTCCTTTATGCGTTCTCTTTTAGATATGATCAAGAAACATTGTAAAGTACCATATAGCGTAGTGATCCATTTAATTCGATGAAGCGATTTAGGCAGTCGACATTGATCAGCTGTTCCTGTAGATTCGGAATTGATTAGAAGAGCGAGAGAGAGAGAGAAAGAGAGAACGGAATTAAAACAAAGAAGCGCAAAAGGTAATTGCGTTAAAAATCGTAAGGCACATCTTAGATGCGTACATATCACCTGTACTAAATCGTTCTATTGTAAATAATTATTTACATTGTACGATTCAAGGCGTTGTAGCCTTTAAACATGTCTCATCATTTTACGTAGATATCATTTTTAAGCACACACACACACACACATACACACACACACACACACACACACACACACACACACACACACACACACACCTCCCGTCGATTTTACATTATTCAACTACGCATCACAAAAGGGTGACATATCTTGTACAGTACCGATGTCCGTACGTGCGTCTAGCAACATTACGATTACGTCATGAACCTGATTAATTAGAACCGCGATTCTCATGAATTTGTTGGAACTTATTTCGCGCGTATCGACATCGGCTATCGATAATGATCCGCAGTCTTCCTTGTCAAAGTGTGTCGCGCTCATTTCCTATCTTGACATTACGATATCGACAATATTTCATCACGATCGATATAAATTTATGTATAAATATATACTATATATGCTCTCAAAAATTTCAAATTTGACCTATGTGGAGAAAGATTTATTAAAAAGAAAAAAAACCATAATTAATATCTTTCATGCATTATATCGATAAAAGTATAGAGCTCATCACAACAGTGCTACCGTAAAATTTTAGCGGATGTAATTATAATTGTAAGTATCGTAGATAATGATTAACACACACACACACACACACACACACACACACACACACACACACACACATATACATATAATTTTAAAATAAAAGTAGATATAAATATACGAGAGAATGTCATTATCTACAATTATTGTACGGACAATAATAATAAACATAAGATCCTTAAATATATACAATTATACTATCAAAAAATGACTATTATTTTGCAGTAAAAGAAAATTAACCAACGAGACCATTTATAAAAACAATTTTTCTTTTAATTGTCAGCTGATAATGATATAGTAATGGTAAAATGTTTTAATTTTCACGTCATAATTCTACATAATAACAATATAATAACATAAAGAATTAATGATTAAATCCTCGAAGAGAAAAAATCGACACATAAAAGATGATAATAAAATGAAATAATAACACTATACAACAAGAAATTTGCCTTGAGATTTCAAAAGTCATTTCTTACGTACTTTTGGCTGCTAAACATGAATCTGGGCGTAAATATCTTTATCACATCAAGATTTTCAGAAATATGCTACTAAATTGCTCAAAATCAATTTTTGGCTTTATTCGATGATTAATAACTCTAGATTGAGATGGTGTATTACTCCCCACAAAGTTTAAAACGAAAGATCTAAATTACCGCTATAGAATAAGCAGAGTTATTAATCATTAAAAAATGCCAAAATTGCAATTTTTAGCAATTTTAATTACAGATTTTTCAAAATCCTGCCGTGATAGAGACGTTTCACATCCAGATTCGTACTTAGCAGCCAAAATATACATATAAGAAATAACTTTTTAAACCTTAAAGTTAAAAAAGTTAATTTTTTATTGCTCAGTGTAATTAATATATAATATGTAAAGTCAAGTTTTCGTTGATTCATTACGTAAATTCGGTACGCGATTAGGACGCATCAAAAAACGCTTGTGTTGTTCCTCTGCTCTGATGGTTCTTTCTATGCGTTCCGTGGCGATGCGTTCAATCTCTGCGAATAATTTGCTATGTACGTCTATGCACTGACGAAAATCTTTACGATCTAGTCGATACACCTCACAGACTTGGATCGCCACAACACTAGCTACCCTTCGCTGATCCGCCACTAAAAGCGCAATCTCGCCAAAATGGGCACCGTCATTCAAATGGCATATCTTGAAATAACAAGAGAGTACATTTTTTTTGGAATATAAATTAACTCAATCTATTAAATATAAAAAAACTAACTTCCTTTCCAGTTGGTGTCAAAACCGTAACAGTCCCGGAAGACAAAAAGAACATACAGTCACCCTGACTACCAGCTTTAATAATTACGTCATTTGGCAAATATAATTCAAATTTTAAGTTTTTTACTATTGATTGCAGAACATTTCTTGGCAAATTCTTAAAGATTGCTACGTTTTCGATCAATCGTCGACAAGACTGAAGTGCAATCTCTTCACGTAGCGGTTCTGTGGAAAATCCAAATTTAACTTGAGCTCTTATTATAATATTTTGATAGGAACTTCATGTTCTGCTCTATGTCCCATTCTCCTCTTCTTCCCATAATATTTCACTGACCTGTCAAATCTGATAAAATCCGTTTACCGCGAAAGTAAGTGTTTTTGAAACGATAATGATAATAAGCTAAAAGACGTTTCTTCATGTGTGGCAATAATTGTTTCTGTCTCGTGTATGCTTTTACTTGATCTATTAACTCTTGAAATTTCGATTCGGATGATTTTCTTTCAGCTTTGATACGAAGAAACATAACTGAAAGATACAGCGACATGTTTGACAAAACAAAAAAAAACGTCTAATAATGCTTGACTTTTGATAAAGAAGTAGATATTATTTAATATCTTACTCAACATGTAACACACAATAAATCTACCGATAACCATAAGAATGTTATTGAAAATGATGGACCCATCTGTCTCTGGCACAAACAGGCCATAGCCACTTGCTAATATATTTTCCAGTACAATAAACGCGGCGTTTTTCAATTTGAATTTAAGACTGCGGTCTTCCAATCTCATCATCCAGCAGTCCTCGCATTCCTTTTTACACACATATTACGAATACATTTTAATAATTGCATCCTTAAAAATATGAAAATATAGAAATGTTTGGATAAATCGATACTGTAGACTTGCTTACCGTCGGTGGAATGTTGACAAGATACATCAGTAGAATTGGTATCAAATAACATAAGCAAGAAAACCAAAAGATCAAGTATAATCCTAGCAATAGAGTGGTACATAATTCAAAATAAAAATTTTTTATTTCGAAATGCTGAAAAAGATATTCGAGGTATATAAAGCTTATGTATATCTTCATAGAATGTATATCTTCATAGAAAATATGTGAAGAAAGATTACCGTAAATAGATAATAAATGTTTAAGTTAAAAGTATAATAGCGTGTTAACTTCATAAGAGGCATGATATGAAATAAAATAACGATGTAATGAGGATTATTTCCCGGTAATTTTCGCCATCGCAGTGTCATATGATCATACGGAAGAGACGACAACGCATCTGGCACAAGAAAACCTTTCAGATAGATCCTGCGAAGAATATTTAGCATAATGAAGCAAAGAGATCAATAAAAACAATTAACAATAAACAAAAATAATTCATGAAATACTAGATACGATGTCTCACGTAAATATCTTGATAGGTTTCAACTCGATAGAAGTAATTTTCTCATCGTAATATCCCGTGATACAATTGAGCATTATATCTAACCAGCAGATCGCATAAATTGGAATATTCACTGTATCCAGACGAATTATTTCGTAATCCATTATAACGAAGCAAATCATAAAAGGGATTGTAAAGAAAGCGATCGAGTATATTATCATCATCAAGGTATCCCATATTAATCTGTGAATTCTTTCGTTCAGAGAGAGAGAGAGAGAGAGAGAGAGAGAGACAGAGTAAAAATATTACTAAATTTTTTAAATAATAACTTCTTTTACGTCGAAAACGTGCCTAGCATAACTGAATGGATGTATTATCCACCAATATTTAGATCCAGCGTGCCTTATTTTTTCAGTGGTCATTGTAGCCATGCTATCCATATAAAGGCCGCATTTTGGAGTGTATTTGCTGATACCGCACCAAGTCATCCATACGTTTTTAAAAGTCAATGGTTTTACAAGCATGAAAGGAAACATGTTTTCTCTTTTCAAAGATAATTCACATACATGTTCGATCATTGTTTAATAGTAAGTGTAAAGAAACTTTTTATCATTGATCAAGTATTCAGATAACACGTAAGGTTAAATGTGAGTGATACATTTGAGTAATATTTCAATTGTTATATCTAAAAAGAACTTCTATTGTTTATCGAAAATTTTCCCTCTGTTCGAAAATAAGTTTGGAAGTGAAAATTACTGGTGTTGCGTTTCGTTTCTTCACCACCAGTAATACCAGCAGACGATTTCAAATAGTCCGAAACGTCATAAAGATTTTCAAGTTAAAAATTGCGGACGTTTTCTTTCAACGTTACCGCAAGCTTGTAGTAACATTGCAGAAATCTTTTGTAACTTCCATACAATATTACAATGTTTCAATGTAAGGCTTATGCAATGTTTCTTTAATCTTTCAGTGCTGGGTTATGATTCTAACCTTCACTTTTTTTGTCAAATGTTATATTAATGATTAATATTATTACAATATGAATTTTTTTATTTTAAACTCTTTCCTTTCTTTTTTCCTTTCTTCTCGTCATTTTCATCTTTTTTCGTATTTTAAATCTCCTTTCTTCCTTCTCCTTTCATTTTTCATTATTTGATTTCTTTTCCTTTTTATATCCAACGTTTTATAATATCTATCCGTCTATTACATGTGATTTTTATTGAAAGACAGAAAAGAAAATAATATTTTATTAAATAAATTTTTATTTCTATATATCAAAATTTCAAAATATTACACCTAATCCAGCGGTTATTAAAAATTTATATCATTCTTTTGTATATATTCGCTCTCCTATTTTCTTTTTCTTTTATTCTTCATTTTAAACTCTTTCTTTCTTTTCTTTGTTTTTCCTTCTTTTACAATTTTTTCTTTTAGAATTTTTTTTTATATAAATAAATTTTTAACTTGGGTAAAAAGTTAATAAATTAAAGTTTATTTACTTCAAAAATAACTTGTTAAAGTTAAAAATTAAATCATTTAAAATTAACTAAGTTAAGTTAAAAGTTGTTAATTTTATTATTTAACTAATTAATTTTTTTATTTTTTCATAGCGAGAGAGACTCCACATCCGAGGCGCACGTGCGCGTCGTCGATTAATGCCCTCCACTCGGGTTGTTGACCGCGCACGGTCCCGTAGATAGGTGCGCCACGCCGCGCGCCGTCTGGGCCGTCTCCCCACTCTCCTCAGTCAATCGGTCATTCACTTTACTCGAGGCGCACGTGCACGCCGCGCGCCGTC
>QKQZ01045294.1:0-24172 GCA_003595255.1 Solenopsis fugax | reverse complement strand
ATGGGGCTTAGTTTTTGAGATATTTTGCTGTCCTAGTTAAAATGGGACACCCTGTATATATATATTTATACAATATATATATATATAAATTTTTGTAGGTAAAATAATTTTATTGCCGTTAAAAATATTAACAAAATTATGAAAAAATAATTGTAATTCTCAAACATAAAGAAATTACGGTTTTTTGAAATATTTATATACATAATTATATATAATTATGTATAAAAGATGCATAATTATATATAAAATATGTATAATCATACATATTTTATATGTAATACGTATTATACAAATTAAATAAGAAAGCCTTTTACGGTCGTAGCTGGATCTTCGTGCTATGTTTGTTTGTGTGATTTTATACACCCATTCAAATTAACGAAACTGCGCGCTGATTACTTTTCAGACATAACACAGCCCTAAATCAAATAAGAATGAATAATATCACGTTTTTATTAAATTAAAATTAATTTAATAATGATTGATGCTGACTTGCATCTAAATATTATAACTCTTCTCCCTCCCCCTGAAAAAACTGTAAAGAATTTATTGCGAAAAATTATTATTTAATTTGTATTATACATTACTCGTTCGAATAACTTCACTTCGAAAATTCGTAATACGTATTAATATATATGGCCATATTTCATATATGTATAATAATATATAGTTATATATAATGATTACACGTATAATAATTTTTTGTAATTATTATATACAATTATATACAATTATATATGGTTATATAAAATTGTATATAATTCTATATAAAAATCATGCATAATTATATATGGGTATATTTGATATATAATTTTATATAATTATGTATAGTTATATATAAAAATTTTTTTCCTGGGTTAATAGGTTATTTCTAAATAAAGACATGAAGTTGAATTCTGAAATAACAAAGAGGAAATGTAAATTCAAATTCAATTAAAAACGCAATCTCCGGAATAAATAATTCGTATATTTTTATGTATTATACATGGCGCATCGTTAACACAGCGATCAGTGCTTGCCTTAATCCGCATCTAGCATGCTCTGCTAGTTGCACGTGTGTCTGAGATGCGAAAAGGAGTTAACTGCCGTCGCCGTCTATTTGCATAATTCGGTACGGTATCGGGATTACGTTTCATACGCGACGGAAATGGGAAGTTTGAGTTGTAAATGGTCAACAACGTGCATTTACGCACATATACGTGTTGTTTTATTTGTCGACCGTTGTCGAGTGCGTATTACGTGCAGGCCGATCGATAGCCTCTCTCTATCCCTCGCGTATCACGGCGCAGATGGAAGAAACGCGAAGAAAACGCGATGCATGAGATATACCGCGCATAGACCCGGTCGCGAGATTCGAAGACAAAGTGCTGGCCTAAATCGACGCATCCGAGCACTCTCATGCAGATCGCTGTTATTGCGCGCACCGCTTGGCGATGCGCCAGACTTTGAGACCTAAGTAGCCGCCTCGAATTATTCCGCGAAATACTCGCGCGTCGAGAGAGAAGGCACGAAAAATAGCACCCTCGTTATTATTTATGTAGATAACATCGACCGCGCTCGATTACGTGAAGGAAGCACGCTAATATCGCGACCGTTCCTGTCATATTACTCCGTGTTATCTTAGAAACAATTAAAAGTAAGGTTCGTGAAAGGACCGGGTATGAAGGACACAGTATTTGGAAATATTTTAATTTCTTAATTGCAATAATCGCATTTAATAATTATCGTAACATTAAGCGTTGCATAATTGTTATGCAATTATAAAATTATTAGCATTCCATTTAAGCAATTCGCTTTTTCTTTAGTATGCACTCTGAATGTTATGAATTATAAATTAGCTGATACACGATATATAGAGTAAAAGTTGCCGAATGCGTACATTTAATTATTTTTTAATATACTTATTTCCCAATTTGGTGTTAATTTGTACGCCAATGAACGTTGAAAATAGCTGCTTTATTACGATATTTATTACTGCAATGTTTATTTTTTCACCAATAACAAATTAATTTATTATAAGTTTTTTGCAACATGCTGCAAAAAATACAACTTAAGAATTTTCAGAGTATACGATACCAGCCAAATTGATCGAAATTTAAATACTACAAATTTCTTCGATTTATTCTTTTTTTAATCAATGATAAAAATTGTTAGTGAATATTCAAGTTTTGGTTTCAAAATCAGCTGCAAAAGAACAAAACAATGAATAATTTGGTTTGGTTTATACAATGTATAATAATTAAGTACATTTTGCTGCAGTTTTTGATAAGTAATTTTTAAACGAATGAGTGAATTTAATTGAACTTTTGCACGAATATTTTTCACTTTTATTAATATAAGTAAAGAATTTTATTTAATCCGTAATACAAAACGCGATTTTACATAAGAATAAAAAGCAAAAACAATTTTAAACCATTAAGAAAATTTTCAAATTTTACACTGACACTCTAACGTAATAATAGAACATCTATGAAATTTTTATATTTTTGATGTGACACACAACTTTAAACACCCAGTCGCTTAAATTATACCTTTAAATTTTCTAAATCATGTCGTCTTTAAAAATATTGAATTTATAAAATAAAGTAATTAAAGATATATGGAATAATTAACCAATACTTATTTCACTAATAAAATTTATTGAAAAAAAGGTCAAACATTTATTAATTAATAAATAATAATAAAAAGATAAGAATAAAACGAGAATGGCTTGAATTTATTTTTGCAATTGACAATTAATTACTAGTCTTACATTAATATCATTTATTGTAATAAAATTTGTGGTAATACAATTTAAGGAACTAATTTTATAAAAATATTGATATAATCTCTATAATAATTGCAAATGTGTATAATACAATGAATGTAAAATATTCTACAATCTACTTTTATGAAAATATAAAAATTCAGTATAAAATTGCATGATTACATTATTTTCCTAAATTGATCAAAAATTAATATCGACTATGCCAGATTTTTTAAAGTAGTTAATATGCATAAGAGATGCAACCTATTAAATTTTTGTTTATAATATTCATTTCTCATTTATTTTATATTTCTGTCATTAAATGTTGTTCGTATTAAGTAAAAATATAAAATATTGATGAGGTACGATTTAGTACGTACTCGGCGATTCTTCCCTACAATTGTTAATCAATTATTAATCGATTACATAAGAATAGTCAATCTCCCTTATAATGAGAATGTATTTATATTATTTATGTAACAATTGTGTCAATTATATCGTCTAGATTCGAATTACTGTTATGAAAGTTAATATGAAATTCCATTATGATCGAGAATATCATTATGATCGGATATGTTCGGGACGGAAGTTTCGTATTCAGAAAAAAACTTTGAGAATGGCCATGCGATATATCCAAGTAAGCGAAAATAAATGCTGGAAATTGGTACAATTGTGCTTTTATGGCGTACATTAATATCGAAAAAAGCTGCATACATTTTCGTAATCCCTTTGTCGCCGGAATAGTGGAGCGCGTTAATCGAATTCATTCGCGTCGAATAAATTTGCGTAATCCGAGACGATCGTCGGGCGTACTCGCAGATTACCGTGGTTCCTCTGAACATTCCGACACTCTTCAACGCAATCTCGGAACTTCCCCGTTCTCATCTCATGCGCTTCAGTTCGATGATAATGAATCTAATCGCAATTTATTCGCCGAAATTCATGCGTTTTATCTTCCACTAGCGTATTTTCGGAAGGAGATTTATTAGCCGGCGTTTAACGTTTATTTCGCGGAATTTTCCGGGTGTGTACTACGCATTTATTTGTTATTCCGTTGTTCAATAGTCATTTACGCCTTCACGGAAATATTTTTCTATCCATGGAAAACCCACAATCCATTAATTAATTGCATTTGTTAATAAAAGTCATATTTCATCATTATTTTAAATACAATATAGTATGTCCAATTTTGCTCCAAACGCAGGATTCGCAACATTATTCTGCAATTCCGCAAATCGCAAGAACGTTTATAGAAGTTCATTAGCTCACTTTGGCTCGTGTAATCGCACACGAACGAAACATTTGTGTGTTGATTCATTCCAATCACGATCATTAGGACCGTCTGGAAAACCATGCCGTGCAGAAACGTTATTATCACAAAAATAACGAATTGATTTCGCACTCGGTCGGACGATATTAATGGCGGTCGCGCGGAAAACGCGGGTTCCAGCGACAAGAGAAACACAATTATCGGCCAATCAACGTGCTTGCCTAACGTCGACCTCTCGGCACTCGACTTCCCCTAGCTTCCCTTCTCTGTTGCACGAAAATGAGAGGTAATTACGACGTCCATCCGGCGGAGGTCCTTCGATCCTACCGGATTATCCGTATTTTTTTTTTATCGTAATAAACCGCTATCGGAAACCGAATACCAATAACTGATTCGATTGTGAGTATGTAGATACGCGCGCAATGCGAATGGCAATTAAAGTTTCTCGTTAAGGAACGAGGGGGTGATTGATTTAATTATATCTGGGCAACGGTTCACTGATGAGGGACCTGCGAATATCGTTACCTATAATTTGTGATATTTGATTGATTATCGATTTGATTGATCTCGGAACAAATTGTGGCTGTTTATTATCTGAGTGATTGACTATGTAACGTTCGTATTAATATTGAATATACATCGCTGGAGCGGTATAACGAAATAACAATGCAGACGTGCGCAATAGATACGTGAAGAGTTTCTAGATTGATTTGACTTTAAAATTAATTTTAATTCTTACAATGCAATGTGAAAAACATCATTTTATCCTTCACAAATCTGGATAACTAAGCATCCGATCATTTTTTTTATCTATTTACAGTGGTTCCAAATAAACCTCTAAAAATTCGTCAACTTATTTTCAAATTACTAAAACAAATGTCAGTACTTCGTTTTGGAAAAAAATAAAATGTACAAGAAAGTTTTCAATACTGGCATAGACTTTTTAAAGCAGTATCCCCTTATTTTTCGAAAATTAAACATTGCACTGTATTAATACTAAAAAAAAACATGATTTGTTTAGATAATTAAGGAAATAAAAACTTACACATTTATAGGTTCTTTTTAAAATCTGCCAAAAACAAATTTTTGAAAAGTGAGAATAAAATTTGCACGATTTTCTTTTGCAAATTGCGTAATTTAAACAATAATGAGTATATCATTAATAATATTAAATCGTTTTACATGTTTGTATCTTATTAAAACTTTTTTGTTTATATTTTTCGTTTTTATATTTTCCTCGTAGTGCGGTTTAAAACATAAAATCGCTGTGCAGGTTAAACAGGTACACTTTTCCGTAAGAATAAACAATAATTACGAAATCTTCAATTACAATGTTGATAGACGTTTCATGAATTTTTTTACATTTTCTTTAATATCTTAAAGTAAAAAAAATAGCGTTGGACGTATGGATGCATTAATAAGAAGCTAAAAAACATATAAAGGGAGGATTCAATTTAATTTTATAAACTTTGTTGTTTAAAATATAAAATCATATTTTATTACTTAGTTTATCAATTTATTTTGTAATTAACTCTTTCCTTACGGGACCGAGTCTGAATTTTACCATTACTACCTAGTGGACCTAATTCTTAAACGCTTTTTTTTGTGTTATGTTCGGAAAACATTAATTATTACGAAATGCGATATGATATTATAAAAACTGCTATGTCATCAGATAAAAGACTTTCTAATTTGTATTCATGCTTTTAAAGTTTTTGCTTTTAGATTTTGTTTAATATTATCCGAAAATAAAATGGTTTGCTAGTTTGATGACTTTTCTTTAATATAATTTAATTAATATTGAAGATGAATCATAAATTGAGTAAAAAATTATTTGACTTCAAAGTTGTTAAAACTTTTTATAATAATGCATGTAAGAAAATGAGTTTTCTAATTTACGTATGAAGCTTAAAAAAAAAACAGAAATTTTAAGTTTTTCAAAAAGTATAATTATTATTCGGGCACATGAAAATGATCGTTTTTCAATAAAGGGTAAATAGGAAAAATCAAATATTGTAAAAAATGCGCTTTTTTTAAATATTTTGATGCAAAAATAATGCTTTTCTTAAGAGCTCTTAGATGCCTTTCTCAATGTTTTCTTGTTCGTACATAATGCGATTCGACGTCTCAATTCTTCAAATTAATTTTTTTTAAATAAATAATTTTCTTTTTGAGAAAAATAATAGGATAAATAAAAACAGTCATTCAGACATTAATTTAGAATAAAAGTAGAATGCTTACAATAATTTTTACAAAATTTTCACCTTTCACAAGAAAGCGTTGCCTACAATGGGTCACTAGTGCTCGATATAGAAATCAACTCGATGCTGTTCGCAAGGAAATCTACGGTCTCGGTTATTTTATTGCACAGAAATCCCCACCACCACAAACTTTTTTTTACGAGGAGATAAGGAGTGAAGGCCTCTTTGACATTTCAAGAAACCTTCATGCATAAAAATCGATCGTCCTGAGTTATCTAGTTTTGTAGAGAAAGGATTAATTTGAGAAGCCGTAATCTGTTAATAAATTTGATAGAAACATTTTTTCCCTCTACGAGTATGTTTCGTGTTGGACAGGTCTCCAAGCTGCATTTTAGCTTTCGATCGATTCTTTTGATATTCATGAAACACTTTTTGTAATTGCTAAATGCCACGCGGCAAGCCTCGCCGCGTGTAGCGAGAATAAAGAAAGTTGTCGACGTTTAATGTTTAATTCAGTAGCCCGGCATAAAAGTAAGATTGTCCTAGGAAATAAAATTTATCAGATGCATATACCTTCGATTAGCATAAACGTATAAACAGTATTTTACATCCAGTATTATCTTCGAGTAATTATTCAATCTGAAATTGATAAGATTTTTTGTTACCATTTTTTTCTTGCGAGAAGCGAGGTTCCTATTTTATTAAAACAAAGTCAACGAAATTGGAGGTTACGCGAGCGCGTTGGCTTTTTTTTTCACTTTTCGTCGCAGGCGAATCCAGATACCTATCTCTTTAACTTTGTTTACACGTCGACGACACAGTATACAAGTTACAATGGTTATAGAGCCCAATTGCACTGTTGCGCTCTGGCAGTGTCCGCGCGCGAATACACTTTACGCTTGAATCTGCACTGCTGAAATTTTGCGGCAAAACAATGGGCTTTGCGAGATTGTTACGCGTACGCCGGCAGCTATGTACAGAATCAGACATATATCAGTGGGCCAGAAATAGTTCTCGAGACCTGCGTCAGGGTTGCCCAACCTCTCGGCATGCACGATAGCTTATCGATTTTGAAAGATCTTGCCGTAAATCACGGAAAATCCTCTGCTATTTTATCGCATTGTCCGAGAATTAGTTTTGTGTAACAATGAGTTTAAATCCCCTTGTTATTTCATCTCATTCTATCTTAAACCATTTGTTAATCGGAAACTTGATTTAATATCACGTACATTTGTCGTACAAATTAAATCCTTAATCAAAAACACGTAAGAGAGCAATAAAAAAATATTTTCAATTATAAATTTCAATGTTTCTGTGAAATTCTTTGTATTTTACGCAAAGAGGTTTCGCTAGCCAGCGTATCGTTTCCGAAAAAAGGAATGAGAAAAATAAGAATGAGACTTGATGGCCCCGAGAGAGAGTTTGCGAATAAAGGCTGGAACAAGTTTGATATGTGACGGGCTGACAGAGAAACGGAGGAGAGTTGAATTTCCTCGTGGGCAACTGCCATATTTATATATCATAGGAACCACAATGCTGGCGACCATTATCCTCTCTCTCCCTCTCCTCCCTATTCCTCTCTTTTGTTCACGTATTTATCCGGCCATTTATCGTCCACTTTACGTTCCATCGCGTTCATTTCATTAACTTACAACAAGTACGTCATAAACGTCTGACAATCCTGGCAACATGATATAAATATAAATATCCATTACGTGACATTAACATGTTCGTTATCTCTTTACGTAATAATAGAACGTAATAATTAAAAATCAATATAATGCGTGCGTAAATGAAAAAAGAAAATTTTACAATATTGAAGAAAAAAAACATCTTAAGAGAAAAAAATCTATAAAGACATGTTTAATCATGTCCTAAATCAAGGTTTCCTTAGATTAACGAATCATAATTTTTTATGAAGACGAATATTCGAGATCCATCTAGCTTTAGGGATTATGAACGATAGCGGGCTGGGACGAGGAATAAATTAATCATTTATAACACTTTACTCCTACTTTTTAAGTTTTATTGAATATTATTTTATAAATTTATTTCTCTTAATATGAGATATGAAGTTATAAAGAATGCACTTATTTCTTATTTCTATTGACGCGCACGGAAAGAACAATTTTATTGTAATATCTAAAATTTAGCTAGATACAAATCAGAAAATAATTTTATGTTCGGCCATCAAAATAATTATAGAGAAAATAGAGAACTTATTCGACCGATGTCGGATATAAAAAAATTCTTCACAGTTTTCTGGGAGGGGAAAAATTCTCACATTCAGATGCAAATTAGCATCATTTATTATTAAATTAACTTTCAATTTAATAAACGTAATATTACCAATCTTGTTCAACTTAAAATTGTGTTATAACTTATGACCAAAAAATATATTCGGCGTTTGTTGAACTTGAAAAGGTATATAAAATCACATTGTAAATATCAGCACTAAGATCTAGCTAACCTTTAAGGCGCTTCGTTTATATTGAATTATATAAGATGTTCAAACATGATATACCCTTGCAAAAAATATTGACATTCTAGCAACTAGTTTAAACGTCCAATATAATTTTTTTAATGGCCCAACACAATTACTTTTAGATCTATATTTCAGCAAAATTGTTCTTTCCGTATGACATCTTTGATTGATGATGTCGCATCGATGCGAAATATTTTTATATAAGAACGAGGAGTTTAAGAATTGTAGTTTATTTCGAAATTTGATTTCTACCATAGCTAAAAAATTTTTTAAGACTCATTGAAAATCCGTTTATGATCTATATTTTGAGAACCTCCAACTTAAATGAATGAATATTGTGGATTAGACTAGAAACTTTAAACGGCGACACGCGCGAAAGGATCTGAATCATTAGGAAGGACCAACTTAATAGAACTTGGTCCCCGTAATATAGTTGAGTTCGTGCCATCTTGAGAATTCGAACTCTCCGTGTGGACTGACGCGGGAGTGCGACTAAGTGATGGGAAACGGCTTTGGATGGAAGGTTAGAAGCCTTGCGGGAAGTAGTACGTTCCTTCGTAGGGTCAGACACCTCTAATTTGACAGCGGACGGAGTACGGCTCGTTCACTCGCTCTCCGTCCGTCGCAAAACTCGCGCCACTTGAAATCAATCGCAATCTATTTTTAATCTAACAGGATTCACTGGCCATGTCGCGTGACCGCTGCGCGAAGTCAATTGTTTAGGGCTGACATGAAAGAAAAGTAAATCCTTCAGTCAGCAAAAAATTTTTATACAGAAAAGGCATTCCTATTTTTCTTATTTTTCTTATTTCGATTTCTTAGTTTGAGAATATCTTTATTTTTAAAATGTTAAATATTGAAGTGAGATTATATATATATTAATCAGACATAACTTGTTTACAAGAAGAATTGTTTTGTTTCACCAAGAAAATTATGTTTTTATTATTCAATAATAAATTCCATAAGTGTGTTGAGAGGATAATATCGCATAACAAATAACGATATCTTCCAGCATTGGAATTTTTTAATACTGTTATCAAAACAATCATATTGTGGATATTAAATAACTATTATTATTATGTTATTGAAATAAAAATAATATTATATTTTGCTAAAATTAAAATTATCAAATTTTTTTAAAGAAGATTAAATTATATATAAGCAAAATTATTATTGTTTTATATATAAGCAACAATATATAATAATTTCTTGCTTTTATGTATATAAAATAATAATTATTAAATACACTTTGGTGATAGTCTAATTTTAACAGCAATGGATGTGGATTTAACATCATTTGATGTTTATATAATTCTAACCACGTAATGTGTCAGATTTTACACCACACGATAAGAAAAATTCAGCACTTTTCACCATGTGGTGTTAAACATGAAACAATGATAATTTTAATTAATAAGATGCAAACGAGCTAACAGGAGTCTGCGCGGTACTTATTAAGCATATTAATTAAAATGTAAAGCGGTTACATTGAAAAAAATACTCTCTAAATCTGAATCAATGAAATCTTACTGAGTATTTGTGCAATGCTATACTTATAACTATGATCATTAATGATTATTCACTGTTTTTCAGTTTCGACTCAAAGTTTTGGCCAGCCTCACTAACAAATTAGAAACTTCGTTAAAAATAAGTCAGATAAGGTGACGATCCGTTATCCAAATAATAATCCAGATAAGGTTATGGTCCGTTGTCCAAATAAATTAAAGAGACTGTCCACAACATTTGATGATCGAGTGGAGTGCATAGATAATACGTGCTTCTTTAATTTAAAGTATTATATAATGTGAACAGTCATTTGAAAAAGAAGTTAGACAATAACGAGAAATTTTTACCAAAGGAAATAGCAATGCCGTAAATATATATAAACTGTGATCCAATAATAAGATCTTTTTGTATAAAGCGATGGAAATTTCAATGAGTTTTCTGCAATTTCTTCAATTGAAATGCATTATATATTATCTATTTATCATTTAACTTAAAGTATTTGAGTTCCGTTTGCAATTTTTTTCATCAACTTTCTGAATGTTCAAGTAATAATTTTGTATACTCTCTTAGCATGTCAAAAAAGGAGATATATGTTGAAATACAAGCTACATAATTACAAAGGACATCAAAGTATCATCAAAGATAAGAGAGAAAATAAAGAGTTATTCAAAATTAAGAATATATTTCCCATACTAAAAAATTGTATTCATATTTCCGACATAAAAATTTTAGAAATTTTTACTTTCATTGAAAATGTTATTGTATACATGATAATTTTATCTGAAATTAACTATTTAAATTGATTTGATGTTATATATATTATATTATAAAAATATGATTACTCTGATGGAATTTGAACGTGGATCTTTGGTTTCCTGCTAATGATATTTCAATTAAAATGCATTATATATTGTCTATTTATAATACATATATTTAGCGCGCCCAATTATATAATTTTTTAATAATATAATTTTTAATATTATAAAATAAAAAAGTAAATTATTTGTATATTTTGTATCACAGTTATATAAAGTCATAAGACGACATCAAGTAAGAGAATCAATTAACTTCACTTAGGCCGACGTTGCGTTGGAGGCCAACAGCTAAACAAATTACGTAAAAATGCCAATACTTGATCTTATGTAAGATTATACAAGATATAAAATCTTTATGGAGATATTGAAATAAATTAAAATTATTGAAATAAGTTAAAATTTTTATTTTAATTGCTCACAAAAATAAAGTATATTTTTCATATAAAATATTTGTAAATAAATAAAAAAAATTTTTTTAAATCTCTCATTAGGCCTTATTATAAGCTTATGAATATAATAAGGCTCGAATAAAAAATAAACTGAAAATAACAAACAAACATTATCTTTTAAATCAATTTTAAAATGGTTAATCACAAAAATGAAATCCTTCACGATTTATTCTACTGTTAATTATTTTTAATTTAATTAATTTGGAATTAATTTTTTAATCTTTGGAAATTTGTAGCCATTTCGATATGATTTTAGCTTCTCAAAAATTAACAACATTGAAAGTCATTATCTTCTGGTGTAAGTTTCACACATAAGCAAATAATTAATCGTTATAACAATAATTATATAAGTGGACTTTACTTAATGAGTACGTTTACTAACTTCTCTTTACCTACTTCCTGTGACACATATTTTAACCACATTTTCTAAGCATAAAGCGCGTTTTTAAGAAATAAATTTAAAAGTGGTCTTATTCAGTAGTGAACTTTATTCGATTCAGATATCTTGTATGAGGTATGTACGTTCGACAAACCTTGTATCATTTAAAGAAAAGTACTATGAATTTAGAAGAGTGATATCTCTAATCAAATCGTACCACTAAATTTATTATTATTAAGTATGTATTCCATACTTTGCATGCAAAGAAATGGCTTAATAATATCAGCTGAATATCGGTAGATAGTTCAAAAATTTTCTATAATATGATTATTAAAAGCTATTAAAGATAAAATGTATTTGTTACAAATTTATTAGCTGAAATTAAAAATATACTTTAGCACGAACAGCTAAGAAAGTAGCAGTTATTCCTCAATATCTTACATACATGAAATCAAATGTAATATGCAACACCGCCGACAGGTGAACGCGGTGAAGTATTCCTGCATTTCTCGTAAATAAAGAATCACACAAAGAATAAAATAAAAGGCACGGCATTATGAGATTTTTCACTTTTATCTTAAAACAAAAGGATTCCAATTTATGAAAGAATTCTTCGAAGTCGAGTCCTCAAAGTAAGTAAAATATATTCTAATAGTACAATTTCGTTTATTTTTATTTAAAAATTGATTTAGAAACTTGCTATTTCTCTTAGAAAAGATTCAAAGCATTAGTATCAAAGTATATATAATCTCAGCTAAGATTCTTACTCTTACTATAAATATTATTAGTTCCTTTCTAAATCTCGTAGAGTGAAACATCACTCTAAAAGAGTGAAAATTCAGTTTGTGCCATTTTTGAGTCATTTTACACTCTACGATATTTAGAGAGTTCTATTGCAAAAAGTAAATAGCATTATGGATTTATCTAAACATTATTTGAGTTTATCAGCGAATATTTTTGTCTGTAGCGTCTATATTCTAATAGCTAATAAAATGAGCTTTGGTAACAACGACATTTGCCCCATTTTAATGATTTTTAGTTGCCACAGTTATATTTTAACTTTATTGACTAATTCTTTCTTTCTGCATGCGTACTAATATACTGGGGAAAAATATCTCTTATCAGTATGTAATACTCGAAATGTCATTTCCATTTAGAAATTAGTATCTCGAATTTAAAGGTACTATGCGATACATAATTAAAAGTATATGTTTCGCTGCATATAATTTAAATATGAATTGGCTTAAACAACTTCCGCATAGAAACTTTTACTGCGTATAATAATTCTCATTTGTCAATAAAGTTACGTAATACACTCGAGAGATATCGTGGGACATTTTATGTCTGCAATAAAGTTTACGCTCTAATGTCGTAATCAAAGTGAGTAGTTATCCTCTCAGTAAACACGAGTCAGCCCGTCCATCCATAACTCTACTTCACTCCGATGAATTTTTGCTAAAGTAAAGAAAGGAATACCGCTAGCGGTCGTGATTTTTAAAGACTTTGCTATCGTGCAATTTTATTGACCGGTTTGCGGCAAGACAACAACCCTCGTGTAAACCATCCAAGAATAGCTTCAAAACTCGAAGGTTTTACAAAGAGACAAGCGCTCAGAAGTGAATGCTGCCAAAAAAATTTCTAGTAAAATCGCGTTGGAATTCGTCAATTTCCATAATGCTGTTAATTGTAAGCGCCGTGTCTTATTTTGCATAAATCGCCATAAATCCAGGATGTGAAGTTATATCATTTCCACCGCGGTTTGAGAGTCTCGGAGTGTTGTGGCGATTTTTCTTCGTGTTTCGCTAGAGATTTGTATGGATTACACGTGTTTCTGTGCTAGCTCTGTCCAGTCTTTCTCGGAGTAATCTGCTTTCGTCGAGCCGAGGGGCGTTTGCGTACATTGCCGCTTGAATCTTTGCCAATTTCTGTGATTCCCCGGATAGGAAAATCTCAGGAGAGACACAGAGAAATATGTACGTCCGCCTTTCCTCCCTCGGGATCTTTTAATGCACTGTGGATAACTTAAAGTTCCAATGTCCCTTTTCATTCTGCAGGACTATCGCGCGGTAAAGAGATACGATCGTAAAAGTACACGCGCCGGAAAATAAACTGGCGGTCAAAAAGAAACATAACGGCGAAACTTGTGACGGAATGAGAAGTAATTAAGCCATGACTCGCAGGACTCCCCGATAGATATTTTTTCATTATAATTTAAATTATCTTACGTTGGTAGGAAAGCTATATAGTGCATGTGTGTATGTGTATGCGTGTGTAGTTTTTCTATTGACATAAGTTAATTTAAATTAACTTATATCAATAAAAAAAAACTCTACCATGCATACGCACGTACGCACGCACTTATTCACTATATACTTTTCACACACACACACACACACACACACACACACACACACACACACACACACACACACACACACACACACACACACACACACACACATATATATATAAATTATAGTAGGTATTATGAGTACCTAAATTATCTCCGTTATTAGGTGACGAATTGCTAATAATTACGTAAAGAATTATTTGTTTAGTAGCCTGCCGTTATGTAATGGCATTAATACATAATAGCTGTATACGGCATTTTTACTTTTGAGTATTTAAAAACTTTTTCAAGGTTTATTTTAATATTTAACTACACTATTTTCTCATTGTTTTTAGACTTGAGCGTATTATCACACGAGTGTACATACATTCGTGTGATAATACGCTCGTTTATTCTGCTTTTTATTCTGCTACAGCTACATAGATTTCGAGTTATGCAGAGTTATTCAATAGTATAGCATTTCATTAATTTAGGCATAGAAGCGTGTTGGTAATATAGACACTATCGAGATTTTCGTATCGAAATACTTCTTCGGTAAATCGATTGTCATTCTACACAGCTGCGTTCAGAAACATTAAAGATATCATTTTATCCTTGTTTTATCCTTTAATATTAAACAAAGATAAAACGATATTTCTCATATTTCTGAATGCAAGAAAAATTTAAACCTTAGAAAATTAAAAATATATAATTCTGTAACAAAATGCTTTATCTTTTTTGAACAAAATAAATTTTTATATTTATTTTTGTGATGGCCCATATTACTGCCCTGTTTTCTTTTCCACCCATTGTGCAGTGTTGCCACATTTTTATAAATCACGCCGTATGTAATAAATATTTCATAACTTTGAATCTAGAATGTATTAAACAATACTTTGATGAATATAATCGAAGTTTCAATATAAAATATTGTTTATTAACAAAGTTATTGTATAAAATGTAAATGGACCCATAACGCCACTTTCTCCTTTATATACATATATGTATATGTATTATATAAAAGAAAAATTGCAACGCGCGATGTAAATTTTACGATCGATATGTATTTTTATTACCAAAATGCGTTTATTTGGTATTTAATTTAAATGTTGTGTGTACATACATATACGTGGAATATTGCAGGTGATGCTAATGTCAATAACATAACGTCAATAATAACAACGTCTAATTCTGCGTCGGAAGACACGTAGGCAGTAATCCAAGATTAACCTTTACGCTATCAAGCTTTTCAGCATTTTGCGCTGTAACACACGCACACGGTCTATTTTAAATATAATACTGTGTGTTTGGTACGGTGAAAATTAATGGCACTTTCTATTGACGTGTACTGTACTAAAAAAATTGACAGACGCTTCTATCAGCGTTATGAGAAAAAATATCGCTCTTAATTTTCATTAGAACATCGATCGTTGCAAAAGAGGAACTTGTCAGGTATTATTGTCTCTGGTTATAAATTAAATGACTTTTTTTACCGTGAGTTAATTAATAAACTTTATATTTTTCTATATTTTTATTTTGTAACACATTTATAAATCATGTCTTTATATTCAATGTATTTTAATTAAAGTCTGACGTTGAATACGTAATTGTTTCGCGTGAAATCTTCGGGTAGCATCTTAAATAATTTTTCACTTAATTCAGTAGCAGCGGGACTCAATCGAGTACAGGATATATCAAAATATGTAGCCACAAAGCGATTCGATATATCCCTAGGAGACATTATTACATTCTTCATATCAAGAGAATATCTCTGAGGATTCGCGAAGGTTCCTATCGAAATGAGCTTGAAAATAGAAATCGAATTGCGAGTTGATAAAATTGAGGTCACCGCGCGCGCGGATCAGCGGATTTGAACCTAACAAAAGTATGGACACTGACGACGTTCTCAAGGGTGGCAATCGACCATATCGAATTCTTTCAATTTGTTTTTTCCCAATACTGCTTTGACCCTCAAACGCTATAATCAATCTATAAAATTGGGGAAACTGCGTAGATATTTGATCAAATTTTTCTTTTAAAGTTTGTTGAAAATTACTTTATGCAGTATAAGTTTTTGTATAAACGTTAAAAATTTTAATTAATTATACTGTTCCAGTTTTCGAGTCTCTATTTTTCTCTTTCTCTCTAACGTATTTTAATTTTTAAAATAACTCCGTAGAAATAATTCTCAATATTTTTAGAATTCACGATTTTATTAAACTCTGTTTCTCAATAAGTAGACTATGTAAAGCGAATTTGTTTGATTAAAACATAAAATTTCATTTAATCTTGAAGCATAGTAAATATGTACACAAAGTGAATGAGAACACACACACGTGCGCGCGCAGAATTAAACAAGCGCCTCGAAAATCAGTTAGGAATGTATTTCAAAGAACCATACGCTTTTTCAATGGTTGTATATAATGATCGACGTGGTCAAAGCCAGAAGGGCACAAATTTGTAATGGACGGAAATTATATAAATTGATGTAACGAAATGAGACTCTGGGATAACGGGTCATTGTGGGTTACGAGCACTCTCGCGGCGAAAATTACAAAGTTACGAGCGGCTCGTGAAAAGTTAAGGCGAACACGGGGAAGAAAGCGTCTTCAATTTTATCTCGTAGAGAGAGCTCGATGTAGCCAAGCAATATTCAAGAGAGATATCTGTAGTAGGTAGTCTCAGAGTGAGAGTGAGAGTGAGTGAGTGAGTGAGTGAGTGAGTGTATGTGTGTGTGTGTGTATGTGTGTGTGACAAAAAAATAAAAAGACATAAAAAGTGAGAAAGAGGAGACTATAGATAGACTTGGAATGGGGAGGAAAAAAGGGGATGAAAGTCATCTTCAGAATCGCGGTTTTCGTAGTTAAAAATTAAGGCAAAGCACTTGCTTTTGACAAACGAAATTTTTAATTGGCCCATTGTTGTTGGTCCTGAAACGAGGGTTTCCTGCGATTGTAATTCCGGAGGAATTGTAAATGTGCACAAGATGAAACATGAAGAGGCAACAGTTGTTTTACCTTTACCGTTAAGGATAAGCAATATGGAAATAATATCATAACAATTTTGTCATACAAAATATTTAGAATTGTTCTTAACATATTTTTAAGTCAAGATGACGCAAGAATCTAACAAGTAACAATATTACAAGAAACAATTTTTGCGCGTATAATTATTAAAATTATTATTTACTTCAAACATTCGTCAAAACTGTAACATTTATAATAATATAATTCGTGATATCACAGATTTTTTTTATTTTTTTGCATTTGTGAAGAAACATTTGCACTGGAGAAAATAGTTGAAATAGAAAATAGTAATAAAAATATTTATTCAAAAGATTTATTTGCAAAAAATTCTATTTGAAAATTTTGTGTATAAATATAAAAAAGTAAATAGTATTTAACTTTTACATACATATACATTTACTTGAAATAAGATTAGTTTACATTTTGACGCATATAATTGTTTTTATTTTACATTATGTGATGAATAAGTTGTTTATTTTCTACTCTTTATTTACTATTTTCTATTTCTTAAGAGTACAAAGTAGGAAATAGTAACGCCAAAATAAATAAAAAACGATATATATTTTATAAATATACAATATACAAAATAGGTAACTCATTTTTCTATGAACATGTAAAATAAATTTATGTATTTGTTATTGGTTATCAAGTAGCTTGTAACTAATAAAATAAAATAGAAAATAACAAATAATAGAAAATAGAGAAAATTTACTTATCTATGATGTATCGAAATATAAAGTAAATATATCATTTCAATATACATACATATACATATATAAATGTGAAATATTATTTATTTTAAATAGTAAATATCTATTTGAAATTTCAAATAGTATTTTTATAGATACATCCTTTAAATAAATATTTCTGTTGAATCTATTTCAATTTTTCCGTAGCACTGAATATTT
The DNA here is from genome assembly GCA_003595255.1 of Solenopsis fugax. NCBI lineage: Eukaryota > Metazoa > Arthropoda > Insecta > Hymenoptera > Formicidae > Solenopsis > Solenopsis fugax. The sequence goes on along the minus strand of QKQZ01045294.1, from coordinate 6,061 downwards.
GATAGAAACTGTATGGTCAAAAATTCTTGCAAAATTATTATGGATTCATAATACTCTACTACAATAATTGACGGTTATTATTCGTCAATTGGACAAGTCAACACGTGTAAATGAAAACGCACGAAGTCACGCGATAAATTCATTCGCGTGAAATTCACACGGAACTGTGAAACCTTCAGGCTGGATTAAATGATTGAATCGCGCTTGGCGATTTAATTTGATTTCGCAATCAGCGGTTTTATTATCAGCGAGTGAACGACTGAGGGCGATGACAACGTGAATTTTCGATCGAAGTTTCGCGTGGATGATATGCTGTGTTCGTGTACTATTGCTACACGATTATTAGTACAACTCAATTGTTAGCAGACACACATATCGCTATGCATTCCTGTTGCAATATATATTGGTAAACTGTATACTAATAGTAACAGGCGAACTTATTGCTTATTGCTCTTTCGTTATTTTCCCTGCTCTCTTCTCTGCGTACATAGTGAAATAAATTTTATTTTGTATTGTCGATATTCAATATACAACATTTTATATTATATGTTTAATGCTACAAAATACTATTTTTCTTTGATTATAATACAATATTATTGTCATCTAATTTTAATCATTGAAAAATTTTTCTATTCTAACTCATGTGGTACTCTCTTTAATTTCTAAATGATAGGGGAGAAGAGGGTATTATGGCTACTGTAGACATTATGGCTACCCCCATTATCTCCGTTATTAAGTGACGAATTCTAACAATTGTTTATAGAATTCTTCAATTAGTAACCCGCCGTTTTTAATGGCGCCAATACACAATAGCTAACAATTGTTATAAGGCATTTTTACTTTTGATCGCTTCTAAATTTTTTCAAGATATATTTTAGCATTTAATTACACACACTTCCTCATTGTTTTTAAACTTGAGCATATTATCACATGAATGTATGTACACTCGAATGTCATTTTGTTATTTCACTTTTCAATCGGCTAGACACACTTCGAGTTATGCAAAGTTAAATACTAACATGGGATTTTGTTAATACGGTTTTTCAAACAAAATTTTCATATCAAAATATTTCTTCGATAAATCGATTGTTACTGTAAAGAACGATCTTCAAAAACATTAGAGATATCATTTTATGTTAGTTGTTAAACAGAGATAAAATGATGTTTTTCGTGATATTTCTAAAGTCTTTGAACATAAGAAAATTTTAAAGCAGGAAAATTTTAAACGATGGAAAATTAAAAATATATAATTTTTTAACAAAATATTGTGTTTTTCTAAACTAAACCGATTTAAAAAACTTATTTTTGGGCTAGCCATATGTTGGAGAATGCACCGAATCACGCGCCCCAGTCGATGCACGTCATACTCTCATAGCAGTGCATGGTCAATTCAGTGATTTTGATTTAAATTTAATCTTATTTAATTTCCAATAAGTATGGAATTCTGTCAAGGTCAGCTAACTTTTGTGCCAAATATTGAGACAATGCTAACGACTGCTTTCAGGCGTGTTTTCGACAAGGGCACTGGCAATCGCGGCCCCGAATTTGACACGAAAGTCAACGATTTAACGTAAACGCGATCAATCGCCGAGATAATTCGCACGCCCAAATAAGGTAGCGTTGTCTCGATACTGACAACAATCATCTCTCGAATGCATGATCGCCGATGATAAATTCGAGGGTAGAATCTCTGTTCGACGAGCTCGACGAGTCAGTCGTTCTGCGGACACTCGCTAAAGGCATTGCTAACTGCGCTCATCTATCTGTTTTCATTTTCTTCACATTTTTTGTTTTTTTTTTGTTTTTTTTCTTTCTCCTTTTTTGTAAATCAGATCAATTGTTACGAACGAATAAACTATCCAGTGACTAAGTTGAGAGTCGGTTAATTGACCAACACCCTGCGTCGTACTTCCTTGCCATTACTCGGTTGCGAGAAATATTATAATTCACGAAATCTCTCTCTGCTACACATATTACCACAACTTTTTTTCTTCTACCGATTATGCAGTGCGTTACATTTTTATAAATCACGTCCTAAGTAATAAATATTTCATTACTTTGAGTTTAGAATCTGTTAAACAACACTTTGACGAATAGAATCGTTCCAGTTTTAATAGAAAATATTGATTATTAACAAAATTATTCAATAAAATGAAAATGGGTGCCATATTACCCTCTTCTCCTCTACTATCTTTGTATTATCGTTGAAAACTCTTGCTATTCCAACGCAAGTGGTATTTACTTAAAAATAAATATTTTAAAGTTAAAAATCGACAATTTTTTTAACTTTCATCAATCAAAATCGACTTCTGAATCTGGAGAAGCAAAACTACAACAATTTTTAAAATCAAAAAAGTCTAACATCGAATTATTAAAGGATTTTGCCAAATTAAAAAAAGCATTCATTAAATTTAGTACTGCATTACCCAGCAGTGCATCAGTCGAAAGATTGTTTAGTATAGGTAATTCTGTACTATCACATTTAAGAGGTCATCTACAAGATAACATACCAACCATACCCTGGAGTATCAACTTTTGTTAAAAGTAAATAGTAAATTAATACCGATAAAAATGTAATACTAAAGTAAAACCTTTTCATCGTTTTACTTTTATATTACATTACAAAGTAAAACCCTCAAACAAAAATCAAACCTTAGTGACATAATTAACTTCATATTAAAAATATCGATAAAAAATTTATTGAGTTTATATTTAATAAATCCTATATGAATCTTATTCAGAAAATCATATGTATGAATATTCATTAAAAAAGATTGAAAATTATATCATAAATTAAAAAGTAACTATAAAAGTAACTGTTAAATTCGTTACCGTTATTAGAAAAATGTAACTACGTTATCGTTACAGTTACAAAAAATAAAAAGTAACGCCGTTACCAATTCGTTACAAAAAAAAGTAACTGTAACGGTAACGACGTTACAAGTAACTCGTTACTTCCCATCCCTGTATTTTTCTTACCTTTATTTGCTTTTTTGGCATCTTCTTTAGTTACATTTCTTTAGTTACATGTACGTGTTTTAAGTTTGAGGGTCAAACATAGTAATTTGCGGCATGATTAGCATGAAGCATATATATGCTCACACAACAAATCCGACAGGCACCATTGAACTGATGGAACTGACTTTCCCGCGCTTGTAAATTTGAACTGCAAACGCTACACTACGGCAGCAGCGATGGAAGCGAAATGTTATGATGCATTTATGACGTCATAGTTACTACTAAAATACTTTGAAGCGTGTAAATGACCGCACTGCAAACGCTTCAAATCATTTGTAGTGAGATTTTGACCGCACCCTTAATTTCAAATATATGATTCTTTCTATCTCATTCTTTTCTATACTAAAATAGAGGAGTCGCTTTCCTTACTGCACGCCCCTCGAAAAAGGTGAACAAAGTTCTTAATAGAAAAACTATACGGGAAAGAGAGAGAGAGAGAGAGCGGCTACGGCGAGAGAGGAAGAGAGAGAGAGAGCGATACGGGAGTAAAACTAGGGGCACATAATACGATTTTTCTTGTTAGCATGCGAGGATTTTACTAGTAGCCGTGTTGGCGATGCTGCTAGAAATATGTATTGCGTGCTACTATGTATGCTAACATGCTGGTTTTCAATGACAGATATTTTCCTGCGAGATTTGCTGCTAATTAAATAAAGAATTAGGTTATATATAATACAGATATTCTTACAGAAATGTAATACTAGCAGTATTAAATAGGTAGTAATTTAAGTAATATATTACTTATTTTAAATATTAAGTATACTGTTAGTAATACTGGCACAATAGCAGTCATTGATGGCTTAAAAGTTTTAAATATGTGTATTATAATTGCAGTTCACAGTATATATTTTGGAATAAATTATTTCGGTGAGTACATTTTGGATTTTTTTATAGAATAAATAATTTTTCATCTCTTGTTTATCAGTTTCGCATATAATAAAAATTATTTTTTATTCATAGACAATAAAGTACAGATATGAAAAAATACAGAAAATTTTCATTATTTACTTGATCCTATGATTGGTATTTGAGGGATAAAGTAAACAAAATTCTGATTAAGGCAATTCAATATAGAAAAAAATTAAATGAACTTTTTCTTCGGTATGTTTTTCGATTATGTTTGCAAACAAGAAATAAACAATAATAAAAATAATAAAATTACTAATTTAATCAATGAAATAAACAGTATATATGCATGATGTATTATATAAAATTTGAAAATTAATTTTTTAATTTTAATATTTGAATGAATAATTGTTCCTTTTGCACATTAATAATTAAAATTTTGTTAAGGTTGACACCAGTTTACATAATGGCATTAGGAATATTGCAATTAAGTTCAGTTTGGTTTGACAAGACATTGCAATTTTACATATACGAGAAGTTTCACGAAACTTGCGCAAAATACTGGTGGAGAAATCTTCTGTACATAAATAATCTCTTCGATGTCGACGCAATGGTATAAACACGTTTGATTAAAATCGTCTTAAATTAAAATAATACGATAAAAATAAAATATTGGAATAATATTTAAATTTAAAACTTTTATTCTAAAACTTTTATTACAGTGCATGAGTTGGAACTGGTATCTAGGCGTTAATACACAATGTTATGCAATTATTTTAATGGTATTAATTTTATCAACTATGTAAGTAATCAATTATAGATTATAGATATAGTAGAGGAGACAAGAGCTCAAGGGGCACAAGTTGGCATTGCGTACTATTTATGAAAGAAACACATAGGAAAGTTATTGCAAACCCTATAAGTACTAAAATATTATTTAATAGTAATAATATTCTTGAAATATTATTTAATATTAATAAAAAGTGATTACATGTCTACTCCTAATAATATCATATGAATATTACATGAGAAGTAAGTAATACTATTTACTTTAATATTTTAAATTATCAAGAATGATATAACTTTCAAATGTAATAATTATAAAGTTTATGAATATTTTATGCATAATAATTTAAATTAATTTTTGTAACAAAAATAGTATTCATGTATCATTTTTATAATATTCCACATATTGAAATAATACACCACTCATATTATATAAAGCGGACATATAAAATCTCCCCTAGAAAAACTATCTAACGGTGGAAGAAGCTTCCGCTTCGACGGATACTAGACCAGTCGGTTTTAGAAACTTCAGATAATCGTGCCGAAAAGTTTCTTGGTTTCGGTGTCTCAATTCAAGGCTGACGTGTTCGATGGTAGTAATGCGTGAATTTATGGTACAATTTAATTTAATAACACAAACAAACATAACCGTTACAATATAATAAAACTGTAAATATTACAGTAACGTAAAATCGAAATTGATCGATCAGGACAACGAACAAAGAAACGTCTCTTTAACCTAATACACAAATACTTTCGACCGATGATAATGCTTTTTTAGTTTTATCGGAAAAAGTGCATTTCTCTTATTTTAACGAAAAAAGTATGTATTAACGCAGTAAGAAAATTTGTTACACGAATACAATTATTAGTCATAAACAAAAAAAGGTAATTTTTGTAAAAACGCTTGTTCAGTAATATTGAGTACGATGATATCACACTGTGTAACCAATAAGCTGTACTCAACGAATCTAAATGTCGTATTACAGAATTACAGCAATTACCTATTCAAATTGTCTTCAACCTATTTCAATTGTCTTCAATTGTCTCAATCTCTACAAAAATAAAAGCACAGTAGAAAAAGTTTAAATTTAAAATGTTTAATTAAATTATTAACAAAAAGTTGTTACAAAAAATATAGATAAGGGCTGTATTATCATTTTCTCTTCTATTAAACATTCGGTTATATGCTGTATTATTAATATACATATAATACAGCATATAACCGAATGTTTAATAGAAGAGGAAATGATAATATTATATATATAAATCACAGTTATTTTTTTGAAGAATTTAAAACTAAAATATATTTAATTAACTGAATAATTTATAATAATTTAATATTTATATCTGACCTGCAGCATCTGTGTACTGGCTTAGTGCCTTTTCGACCATCGTACTTGACGGTACT
>QKQZ01045275.1:0-11234 GCA_003595255.1 Solenopsis fugax | reverse complement strand
CGAAAATCACTATAAATTATAGTTAAATTATGGTAATTCCAACCATTCTCTTCTCTCAGTGTATAATGTGTCTCGTTTTTCGAGAGAACGAAATGCAATCATCCTAAAAGGCTCGCGGCCGTCATGCACAATTAAAATACTAAACCAAAAACTGCATCGGAGTACGATGTCGTGTGAGTGTGCAAGTTATCTGCAATATGCATTCTATATGTGATATACGTATAATTAAATAATTATTCATAAATATTACTCGTTATAAATTACAGAAGTTATTTCAATAATTATTTAGAAATATTATTTGTCAAAAATAACAAAAATTATTTGTTTCAATAAAAAATACTCGGCGAAATTGAATCATTACGCCGCGAGACTAAAATTAAATAAATTCTTATTAATAAAATGATATTTATAAATTAAATATTTTTATACTGCACGGTTGATATAATTCACACTCGATCACTTATCTAGCAGTCATATGGCAAGGTATATCGTCACGTTCGCACGCATACTCGACAAACAACCGATATTACGCGCCATGCGAGCGTTCGTCGATAAATTTTAACAAGATTACACGTCCTTATATCGCGCAAGTATTCGAGTATATATGTGAGTGTGTGCGGAAGGACCGCAAAATTTGTCGAACCCGATCGAGCCCGACGGCGGGCCGAACGATGGACAAACGGGCGCGGAGAGGAGAACCAATTTGTTTTTATCGGTCCTTTGTTTCTCTTTTCGGTTTTGCGCCGTCCCCCCCCCCTGCTCCGTTCCCTCGTTCCGTTCTCGGCGTTTCGTTTACCGCGGAGCCGCTTCGCGCAAAGCTCGTTAATTCGAGCGTGACTATCCGCCGGGCGAATCTTCCGCCGCCGATTGTACCACCGAAATGGTCAACTATTAACGAAGAGCGACCGTCTGTTTGTACCCGAATTCTTCATCGTTGAATTCCGCCACTGTTTAAATTTCATTAACTACAGGATCGACCAGCGCATCGTTCGTTGCATCCAAAAAGTACTTAAGATAATGCGATTTGGTAATTCCGGCAGTTATCAAATTATTTTTGACTAAGTATTACGTTTTTCAATTGTTCTAACGATATAGCAAAAATTTTACATGTTTGAATAAATTGAGAGAAATCCAATTGTCCATTGTCATCAACAATGGTTAATCAATATGCGACGTAAAATTTATTGTTCCTAGGAAAAATCTCTCTACGAGACGTTACGATTCTTTCTATTAGATATGCTTTTTCACTTACAATGTTTTTATATAATACGTTGCAATGCAGCAAGAGCGAGAGTTTTAAGAAATAGCTCCGATACGAATCCACATTCGCACAACCCAAAAATATTGAAAGATGCCTCGAATCGCGCAGTAGCGCGATAGCGCGCCTGCGAGATAGTTATCTTAATTGGAAATGGAAGGTATGGATTCTCTCGAGGCAATAGTCTGTGCGTCTTTTCAGAGCACGTAATCTCTACTGCGGCTTTGGCGTACCGAGCGACCGACCGGTTTGATCACCTGCGTCGTCTTTTTCTATCAGCTTTCCCGATGCTTCTTCCATCTCTTTCCCTGCTTCTCCGTTTCTCTCTCTCTCCGTCTTTTCGTCCACTCTTCGCGAGAACGCATACTTGTTCCGTACGCAATGGCCTTTTACCGCATTTCCGGTTTTAACACTTTACCTCCGCGACCCGGATCGCAAGATTAAACATACGTGTACGCGTCCCCTTCTCCTTCTGGCAAAAAGCTACCTTCCTATCCGATGGGACTATCGTTCGACAGATCTACTTTACACTTTTATTGGCCATGTACGGTAATAAGTTCCCCGAGATGGAGCTTCGATTATCTAACCACGCGGTATAACGCCACGATAAATTCTTTGATAACGATAAATATTTCCGCAATCCAGCCGAGAAAGACGCGTCCGGCTGCGCGCGTGCGAATTCGAAATTATCTCGCCTCATCGCCCTCCCGCTCGTAATGACGATAGGGTTAATAGATCCATCTTGCGGGTGACCCAGCTATGATGAACGAGGGAACGCGTCGTGCGTACGGCTCCCCGAACGAATCGCACGAACGAGCCGTAGTTGACGACGATCTTGTTCTGGCACACGCGCGAAACATAAAACGCGAATGCCTCGGCAGTGAGCGCACTAGCAGAAACTCAGAAATAACCGCCGTCGCCGCGTTCCAACCGCACTCGCCGCCGCCGACATTCGCGCGCATCGTTGCGAAAAGGGGAAAGGGAGCATGCAACTCATGAACGTGATCGGCTACCGCTCCTGTCCGACGCGGCAACATTCCTGGTATATCCTGTCCGATAAAAGGAATATCGTTTCTCCTCTTAATATTGTTCCTCATCATTCTAACTTGTGTATTATGCGGCAGAAATAAGAGGAGGAGAAGGGAATGCAGTCGCATTTCCTTCTCTAGCATTTTCTTAATTATTGCAAGAAAAACTGAAAGATCAAAAATATTGTTTGTATTAAATAAAGTCAAATGCGTCGTTGACATACGTAGCATTCATAATAAATTATATCGATAAGTTCTTTATTAATTTATAATAAATTTTGTTGTAAATTCTCCAAAATTAAACAAAAATGCAATATAAACTGAAAAAAGTTTTACGGAATTTTTGCGTGAAATGCAACTTATTGATCAGTGCGTTGAGTTAACAAATATTTTTTTTTAAGTGATGTATATACTAAATACTAAAAAATAATACACAGAAAAGTCGAAGCAGTTCAAATAAAAACTATTCCTTTTACAGATCGATAGCATAGTATTTACGAAGTATTACGTCCAGATTCTACCTCGTGACGGAATCGACATCGCGGTACCGATGAGTTAATGACAACGAACGCGAGGTGTCAAGTCTGCAGATTCCGCAAGTGCCACTGACGGAGAAGACACGATCCGAAAAGGAGGATTGTGCCATCGAAGGTTAACAATGCCACGTTCCGCAGCCACGACGGACTACAATGTGGCATTCTTTCGCATCATTCTCATCGCGGCCCATTGTACAAACGGACCATTGTTTCTCGCGACATCGCGTGCATTCGCGGCGTAAACGCGGGAGCGACATAAGACACGGAAAGGCAGAAGGACGAAAAGCCAAATACAAGTGGGACCATACGCGTACTGGTTAGAAACCAAAGAGTTACATTAGGTCCATTTGCCAAAAAACGTCTTTGAGCATATTTAAAAATAAAAAATTAGAAAATGAATTGGAGTCAAGTAATGAATAGTATACTGAGAAAGAATTTGACAATAACTATATATACTAAATGTATAATAAAATAATACCAATTAAATATTTGGTCAATATGATTAAAAATAATTTTACTTTTCTAAATATTTAGCAAACTTATATCAGATTTGGTAATACTAAATATTTAGAAAGATAAAATTATTTTTGATCATACTGACCAAATATTTAATTGATATTTAACTAAACTTTAGGTAACTATCATCAAACTCCTTTTTTTAGTATACTAATTAAATAGACATATGTATAAGAAAATATATCAACAAAAAATGCGAAAAAATATAAATCATTGTATAATATAAAAATGACAGTATACAATTATACAATGTACGTAATTAAATGGGATGGAAAATATCAACTATTGGACTACAATAAAAAAAATTTTGGAACATAATACAAGTCCAAGTACACGTTCCATGATACACAATTCGCACTTAAGCCTTCAGCTTTTAAATATGAAATTCTTATAACGATAAGAAGAAATCGTTCAAATTGAGCAAAATTATACAGTCGAGAGATAAATTCTTCCTTCGCTGGATCTGAGCCGTTTCAATTTAATGTAAAGAGGTACGATCATCCCGTCTTACATTAAAGATAAATTTTATAGAAAAGGGAAAAGAGGAAGAGCGAAAAGAACTTCGAAACTTGATCGAGTCGCTCACTCGCTCTCCCGTCAGACGCTGTTTAAAAGCAGCCACGGTCTTTTGCATTCTTCTCGAACGGTCGGAGCACCGACACTTACCGCACTGAGCCGACTTCCTGAAGTACAACTCTCGGGAATACGCGAGAACGTGCCGTGTCATAAAGACCAATTCTGTCAGCAAGCCCCACACAATGTATTACGTTGAATTATTTTACCACCAAAGTCAAATAAAATTTAAATTCTTATTAATTTACATTTTCGAGAACGCTAAATGAGAATTTCTACATTGCAACTTTTGAATAAAATCAATCGTGTGTATTTTTCGTGGAAATATTACTTAATAATTTAACGACAACAACGGAAAACAAATCCAGCAGGTTATATTAATTTTTCGGAGCACAAACAAAATTGCACTTCCCTGGGAAACGTTGTATCAAAAATATTGGAAAAAATATTCCAACGTTTTATATCTTCTCGAATTAAATAAAACTGCACTGGATTCGTTAATTCGTAGCGTTTTCGCACGAGTTTTATATTTGCAAAATCAGTAAGCACCAATGTCACGTGTTTGTATTTTTAATTCGCACGGTAAAATCGGATAAAAGTGACTCTGCTCTGATGAACATTGGCGTACGGAAAAGATATATAGATTCATCTATTCTAATTTCCATGGAAACACGTCAAAATCGCGTATGATCTGGTAATCATGGAATATTGCGAGAGGACTTAAGGACACGTAATTGGGAGTACATAAAATCGTTTTGAAATTGATAATTAATCGTCGCGTACCAGGCAAGATATTGCTGTCACCGATATACGCACGACAAAATTGTGAAACATTCGTGTATCGAAACCGATCGTAAAATGTCACATGGACGAAATATGTCGTAATACGAGATGCGTGAAGTGGAAATGTTAACTCGTTAAGTGAGGGAAAGAGAGAATGGGAATAATAGAGGGAAATAGAGGGACAAGGACGAATGGGAAGAGAGCGAAAGAGAAGAGGGAAAAAAAATATTGCCAATGCTGCGAGCGTCAGAGGCATATAATTCACGCGCGCCGATGTTTGTACCAGTTCTTGTCTAGGATCATTGAAGCTTTTACGTGCATTTTACACATAGCCGTAAAATGCGAAGGTTGTACGACTAGATCGTATGAAGGCGATTATATCGTGCGCGCGCACCCTGGTAAACAGGCTCGCAACTAAATGTATTTATTTGGTGACGTGGGTGAGGCGTACGCATTTCAGCAATGTTCAGACACGTTTTTGGCTCGGTAAATCGCAAAATCGTGGAAAACAATCGGCGCGACTTGCCGAATGGCGCCGGAATCCAATCTGGGATATTGCATATAGTGCCTCGAAAAGGAGGAAATTTTAATTCACGACATATCTGTCTATGACAGAATCGTATCGAGTACCGGACACGAACGCTATATAAATATTGAATTTCGATGTATATCGACAACCTGCTTGGACGTGATCCTCGCAATACTGTCATCTGTACAAATGCTTTAATATGAAGATTATAATGTCATAGATTTCACACGACAAAATCTTTTTTTTTTTTTCTTTCAATAATTAAGCCTCCACTGCACGGATAAGTCTCACAAGCTTTATTTTACGACGTCCCACAATTAGCTTTCAAACTTTTTTTATTTATGAATATTTGATGAAACATTTTTTATCAGAGTTTTATATCACAGTCTTTCCTAAGGATTTAGAAATTATCATTTTAATTAGATATAAAATATGAAAAATATGCAAATGGCAAGTGGCGAGATATTAGGTTTCCTAATCAAGTTTTCGCGAATTTAAAATAAAAAAACTTGAAAATTAAAAAATCATGTAAAAACACGGAGAATTATTACGAATAAATATTCTCGTCGCACGACGAATCCGCGGTATCAGCAGCAGCGAGGGAAATGCGCGTTGGCGTATCTTCCGCAGCCACAGAACCGTCTCTCAGGCTGAGTAATAACTTCCGCGATGTTAAATTCGATACCAACTGCATTGCTGCATGCTTTGCGCATTTAAAACAATCGCGTGCAATTACAGACCCTTTTTTATTGCGACAAGTCGATATCGAGAAAAAAAATTTCGCCATGAGAGACACTCTCCTATCGCGACAGAATGTAGACTGATAAGCTCAATCAAGGATTGTTGGAAGTAAATGACATTTATGGTTAGCTCTGCTGGTAAAATAAACGTGTGTGTATACACGCCAACCGAAAATATTTCATCATTACACTGTCTAGACGTTAGATATCAAATTGAGAGAAATAACAGTTACATCGACATTACAACTTTTCATGCACAATGCGTGAATTTTCACTGAGAAAAAAAAAATCATATCGCCACTGAGAAAAAAATTGGTTGAAAAATTAAAATATTTAGTCCGATATGCACAACTAAATATTGAGTTGGTTTAATTAATTCTTGATTAAAAACTTTGAATGGTTGATATGAATAAACTATACTTTTTTTGTGTAACTAAATAATTGTTGAATTCACCCATTAGTTGATCGCATCGGACTAAATATTTTAGTTTTCAACAATTTTTTTTCTCAATACAGATGTAAAAATATATAAACTATAACGTAAATATAACTACATAGAGAATGTATGGAGAATATCAAGAGTATATGTAAATAAAGGGAGGAAGAGAGAAAGATGAATACATAGTACATAGAATTATTCAAAGTTAACGTTCTAACTTTCATGTATGTATAAATATAATATAATAATCTCACCATAGTGTGTAATATTTATAGAGTGAGAGAGCTCTTTAAAAAAAAAGAAATTACAAAACGCTTTTGCGCATAGAACGCATGTACGTAGCGACTGGATCCTGGAATATACGCGTCGGACCGCTTTGTCATGCGTAGAGATATAACTGATGTCGAAACAGTTTGATGGACGAGATCGCGTAAAGTTCAAAATACAAAAAACTCGGGACGAAGCACCTGTCAAATCGCATTATCGGACACTGTCGACACGTGCGTTGGCGCCATATGCCTCGCATGATCACGCGGTTACGAAAGCGAAATATCGATGCACGACGTCGTGTATTGTTTGTCCTCCCTTTTCCCTCGTTTTTACGTGCTTTTCCGCGCGACCGGCGATGATAAGCGACACTCGGTCAAACGATCGTACGAGTAATTAATGACAAACGCCTCGCGCGCCAGTGGTTTTCTGTTGGAAAAGCTTGGAGACATTCAATTAGGCAACTCGCCAATCGCAAACCGAGCGAGAGCGAGTCAAACGTACGAGTGCCAAGCGATCGATCAAAATTTTCTTGCGATAAACGTCCCCTTACTCGTTCGTAATCGGGAGAGCTATGACTCGCTGCAATATGCAAATTATACGAAGGCCACACGCAAGAAAGATATTTATCAATATTTTACTTTTTCTTGCATTTCTACACAACTTGATGGTAGAAACAAATTACTCGTTCAAGAGTTTTATGTGTTGCATTCGTTATTTTATCAATACATTCAAGTTCTATTAATTCATATCTTTAGCATTGAATTCGTAATTATAAGTTTCTGGAAACAAGTCGATAATATCAAGGACTATTTATGTATACACTGCATCATTATTTAAAAACAAAGTCATCGTTTTATAATAATAAAAAAAGTTTAATGAGAAACACCTTAGGTTAGATTTTCATAATCAAGTACGTTTTTTGTTATAATAGTTATCATTCCAAGTGACTTTTATAATCATAATAAATTATTGGTGCGATCAAGTTGACGCTACAAATGCTTTGAATGATCAATTAATAAAATTCTTTGTCCTGATTGGTCAATCAAATGCTTCAAAGCATTTGTAGCATCAAACTGACCGCATCCTATATATGTACCACGATGTATGTAAAATTAATGAAAATTAAGTTATATAGTGTGTAAATTCCTTAACTTCAATCTTGCAAGTGATAATTTTCAGTTAATACCTCGAATGAAGAAGATAGCGTTTAATCTAATCGGCCGAAGAATTGACGGACGAAAGAAATTCGATGCCGGCAAGTCACCCCAGTAAACGGTTCAAATCGATACCGCTCGAGGGCAACATTACCAAATAAAGGGTTAAACGGATCACGACGTCGGTCGTATTTTCTCGTGGCGGCGGAACCTGAAAAAGCGCTCGCGATATACTGTTACCACACCGGCGCGACGGCGGCGCGATAGAAAGGGAAAAAAAACGCACTCTACTGCCTCAGATATTGAATGGGGAACGAGTACCGTGCCTCTTACGCCGGCCGGTCGCTCCGGAGTAAGGTCATTGCACACTCGTAAACAAACAGGACGCGAAGCACGGCGTCTATAGCGAATACTCGTGCGCGTCACTGAACGTACACACCGATCTAATGCGGCCTTGGGCTTTCCGAGAGATTTTGATGTCTGCCTTTTAAATTCCGGGAATACATCGTGCGCGCGCCTCGCGATCGATCATCCGACGACTCTACGAATTCCCGGCGAGAGAGCTAATGTGCACGACCGCGTCAAACTTTACGGTAAATTCCTCGGCCCTAATTTAAAGTACTGCTCTCTCCTAAACGAGAACATCAGAGACATCAGCGCTGTCGATGTTAAAAGCGAGCGTAAAGAATTCTTTTAGGCTCCAAAAATAGAAAGAAATAGCAGAAATTTGCTCTTTGGATATTTTCAGCTTGCTTTACTTTGATTTTTTAATTTGAAAGTTAGTTGTAAAGATATCATTAAGGAGGTATTACCAATTCCCGAAATAATGAAAAAATTACAGATTGTTCTATATTGCATTTGAAAGTTATGCAAAAAATTTGGCGACGATTTTCTAAATAAAAAATTATTTTAATAAGAAATAGAAACGTGTTCTAATAAAAATGAATTAAAAAATAATGACAAAAAATTTAAATTTTTCTTGTGTTTTAAATGAGCTTTAAATATTCAAGATGCTTCATGTAAAGTTTCATTGCGATATAGAGATTAGTTGTTCTGTAAATAAACAAAATTTATTTATTTACAAAACAACTAAGCTCAGAATCACAATAAAATTTTGTAATGAATCATATTGAATGCTTAAATATTTAGACAAACTTAGAGACGTTTAAATTAAATCGATTCGAAAAAAATATTCGTCATTTAATGACAACAACAATCAATTATAACAGTTTGATATCATAACGTTAAATTGATTAAATTAATCTAAATAAAAAAAAATGTACTCAAATTAAGAAGTAATAGAACTTGGAAGGTTAAAAAGATACATGAAACAAGAATTTTTTCAAGAACAGATTTTTAAAAATTAAAAACGTAAAACTGTAAATCGCTAATATGATAAATCATGAAACCACAAGATAAGCGATTAATTATTGATATTAATTGTAATTATACATATAGAAATACTATTAGTTGCCATTTAATATCCGATTTCGAATTCGATACACTAAATAAATCCCTAAACTAGTCGCTTCCGTCAGCGTATCATAAGTCCATAACGTACATAGCACAACTGGGTCTTTAAACCCGATTGACACACATTTAAAGCGCTTCTCAGTCCATAATACATTCCCTTTAACGATCACTCTTTGAATTGAAAGTTTAATTGGCGTGAATTCAAAATCCGGCATGCTATGAGTATTTTAGAAAATTAATATTTTAATAAATGACGCAATCTCACAAAGAGTCAAGATCGCTTAATTCCTTATGAGAGATATAATTACACATTCATCGCGCGTCCCAATTATTTTCCAGAAAAATCTAGAGATGCTACGTTGAGAATAATCATACCTCGCGATCGATATAAAACATTTCTACTTACACGCCGTATAACACGACCTATTTTATTATGACAAAGATTCCGATAGACACGATGTAACGCGAGATTTATCGCGTCGTTAAAGTCTTTGCAGCGGAAGAGCCCGGGCGATCGTTCTTGCACGTTATCGCAATTTCTCGTTCGCAAGTTTTCGCGTCTTGACAAATGTCACGTTAGGTGAAGGACGACAAAGGAGAAAGAGAGAGAAAGAGAAAAAGAGAGAGAGAGAGAGAGATCGCAGGTCACCGTACTCGTTATCCATCGCGAATCTTACCGAGCCGGCGCGCGTTCGCGCGATGCGACAATTTCCGTTTTTCGCGTACGTAAACGTTCTCTGAAACGCGCGCGGCATTCGACACCGCGCCGCGGTCGCGACGAGAAGGTCAAAGGTCACTAACCACGATCGTGCCTCCGTAAACGAAGCTAAACGGCGGCGCCACGGCGGTGGTCGGAGCAGCCTGAATGAATGAATGAACGAACGAACGAACGAGGGAACGTGTACCTGCGAACCCTCCCCGCTTTTGTCCTTTAAAGAGGCAATAAATAGAAACATTCGACAAACTGACAAACCGACGAAAGCCGGTTAGGGACGCCGATACTCCATACCACGTTAGCGACTTCTGTCGGCACGTGGCTGTCGTATTGTTGTACGGCGCCTAGATTAACTGCTTCGTGTCGACTTTCTTGATGTTGCGCGCGTGCAAAAAAAGTGTACTACGAATTAACTTTGTAAACTACTCGCACAGAGAAAAAAATCAATCAAGTTGAATCAACAGCATCAGTCTAGTTGGAAATATTTTCTTAATTCAATAACAGTATTTATGACACCAAAAGACTAAAAGTGAAAACAATAACAAATACAATTGAAGATTAGTTGAATCAAGTACATATTTACGTTTCACGTGGTTTCACGTGATATTAACATTAACAGCTGAAGATTCCGACGAAAGTCGATACGAGGCACCGATCGAAGCAGAAAGGATCGCGCCGTTCAATCGCGCGCCATTCGATCGAGCCGCGCGCTTCGATAAGGCTCGGCAAACGAGCACGGGGGGCGAGGGATGGAGGGGTTACGTACCTGTTGCCAGTGATCCTCGAGCGACGGCTGGGCCGAGAAGTATCCGGTGTCGTGTATGTCCTGCAGCTCTCGAAATATATTGCCGCTCGGTAGGAGCGTATCCATGGCTACGCACGGCTGCGAGGTCCCTCCGCTTCGGCCTCCTTCTCCAGCAGGTGCCACACGGGGAACGCGACGGCGACGGAAGCGCGCGTAAGCGTAATAATCTCACTGACCGACGACAACGAACGCCGATGATGACGACACGTACAACCGACACGGACACTGACGACACGTCACTCGCCCGTCCTCCTCCCGACGCGGCACGACGAGATATGAACTCGATTCACTGAACGCGGCTGCCCGGACGCATGCACGCACGTAAACGTAGTAGCGGGTAGCGGCGAGTGCACGTGCGTATCATCGGGGAAGAGGCAAGCCTTCCCCTCCACCTCCTGAGACGCGCGAGAGAATG
>QKQZ01045268.1:0-10471 GCA_003595255.1 Solenopsis fugax | reverse complement strand
CTCTCAGACCCGCAAATGTGTTTCCGTATTTTACAAAATCGGTGTGTTTAAGGGTTAAGGACACATTTGACATTGAAAGTGAAATAGTCTAAAGCTTTGAAAGTATACGAAAATAGTAAAAAAAAACTCGTTTATAAAACGTGTTAATATATTGCAAAGAAATTTATTTTAAAGTTTAATTGTCAAGATATTTAAATAATGAAAGAGAAGATATGAAAAATGAAAAAGTTAAGATTTACAATGGCTCTCTACTAATTTCTTTTTTGTTATAAAAAAACAGTGTAAACTTTTTGAAAAAATTTAAAAAAAAGAAATGTTGAAATTGAGACACTCACTATGTGGTTGCGTAATGATACACAAGACGTTCGCATTATATATGACAAATGTGTTCTTAAAGATCTCGTATAATTCAGAACTTATATAATTTAAAACTAACTTTTTTCTTCGAGAGTAATTTGTCTAGAGTTATTTAAAATTCGCATAAAATGCGATCATATTTATCTCTGAAATAATGATTACGGTCGGCGGCTCTCGTATTAATATATAAATTCAATACCGTTATTATATTTATGATACGTATGATTGAATGGCAGACATGTACAAAGTGTATAATTAAAAATTAATTCTATTTTACCTCTGCATCATACATTTAACAATCTGCCAAAATAATTATTCGAAATAATAAATACTTGTTTTATTATATAAATATTTAATTCATTATTTAGTAACATTTTTACTTATAAGTGTTATCTATTTATAAATAATAAATGTGTAGATATAATGAAATAAATCTAACAATATATTTTATTATACAGTATTTACAAAACATGTTTGCATGCTTTCGATATATATTATTTCCTTTTATAATATTATAGAGCTTTTATAATATTTCAAAATTTATTATAAAATATTGTTCGCCAATTTAATTGGAAACGGAATAAATGATTAAATTATAAAAGAAATATTCTTTTTTCTCAACAATTAATTTGAATCAACATGCACGTTAGGTTTCACGAGAATATTCATACAAACAAGAGAAGCACACATTTTACAAACGTATTCAGTTTCCCGATGTTTAATTTCGAATCGGTGGTAAAGATCCTGCAATAATTTCCGAACGTGTGACATTATGAAAGCCCGGCTTGTAGATACACGATGAATAGAGAGAATATGGCGCGCGCTCATACCGGAAATGTCCGAATATGTTCCGTTCCGATGACTCGCGCGAAATCCGAAAGAATGAAAGGATCGAAACGTGCGCGCCAGTCATTTTTCGCGATGGCGCGCAAAATAAATCGTCTCGGTGATGAACGCCTCATCTTCTCGATGTTTGCGTTCGCAGAACAAAGCGGCCGAGGCGTGCGCGGCCACCAGGATGCTTCTACGTATTCTGCGCGAGTACTTCCGATAAATTCGTCCTCCGTCGTCGTCGTCGTCGTCGTCGCCGTTGTCGCCGTTGTCGTCGCTGGGGTTTTCGCTCTTATGTCGGGTGCGCGAACGACGGCAGCGACGACGAGGACGCAGATAACAAGGAGGCGGAGAGATGCACCGGGGACGTGCCGGGGATACCGACCATTAATTCGAGTGGTCCCGCTGGCGATGTGATTATTTTCATGACGTTTCGATTCAAATCAAACGCATTGTTAAAGCGTGCCTCATTGTGTGCCAGTTCCAATTTGCAGCGATATTTTACAGCGCGTCCTGCGATCGCGCGCTTGCATGCGCACGTGATCCCCAACACAATTCCATGACATCCGGCTAATATCTACATCCTGTCCCTTCCCCTTCGTTTGCCACGCTCACCCTCGCCACCGAGGCTTTTTATCAAGGTTCGATAGGCAAAATTATGGCCTTTCGGCGAGGATGCCATGGAATATGCCCGCGGTGCGTACTGCTTTTGATTTTATTTTCGATTGAATTCGCTGTGATTTTGTCGATTGCATTTTACTGGCTGTCGATTGGTTATACAGAATTCATCATTTAAGCGAAATAATCTTGAAAGGCCATTGTGCATAAGTTGCGGTGCATTGATTGGAAATAAAGTTTTCTCATCGCGTTTTAAAATTTTTCTGAAAAGTTTTAAATGGCGATACACTTATATAAGGTAAGCTTTCGTTCAAACTGTGGAAGTTGCGCTTCCTAAAGGAGAGGTTAAAAGGAAAGTATTTTGCTGCATAATAATAAGTACAGTCTGTATTCACATTATTGTCTTAAAGCGCTAATGCTAGATGAGCGTAAATTGTGCGCTAATCTCGAATATTGTGTATTGAAGCATGTTAATACGAAGTTATTCAAAAGAACTTCAAGATAAGAAAAGTGAAAAATGAAATATAGATAACGAAAGGAGCGATTACGATAATGAGACTACGAATTAAATTACAAGCAAAAATATATACCGATCGATCGTGCATTAAAAATGTATTATGCGATTAGCTGCATGCCATTGCATTCGGCTGGCACTGGTGCGCTACGAGCCGCCACGTAACTTCGATGAAGACAAATTAAGGCGCAAATTTAATTACAAATTGAATTATAAATTCGAATTGCGCATTAAAACAGTACCGTGCGCGCTATCGCGGGTTAAAACAACGAGAATAATTCAGCAAAGTTGAATTACAGATGAAGAACGCCTTGAGCGATTAAAAGGCGACACACGATACGCTTGCACGCACTCTAAAAGTGTAAGTTACATTAATTAATGTAACTTAGGCTCGATGGATTATCGCCTTTGATATCCCGTCATTGATGAAAGCGCGAGGACAGTAAAATTTCTCGCTCGAGTTATTCAGAACTCGAAGTCGCCCCGTAATGAGTCCCGAGGGACGGATACTTCAAGGAACCAACGTAGCAAGGAGTAATCGAGTTTGCTTCGGGCATGAAGTCGTTTGTCGTCGCGCGAAAAGAAAGGAAGGTGAAATGAGGTACAGGAAGAGACGGAGACGAAGAGCGAGATCCTTCGATCGTCACGATCGATGATCTTTAAAAAAGTCTACCAGCTGGGACAAATAATTGGATTTGGACGCGATAAATGACTTCGAAGACTTGTATAATGATCAGAGAGCTCGCGACAAAAAATGATGAAATGTATACAGCAACACGTAAAAATCTTTTATGCGATATCTTTCACGTCGCATTGTTACGTTATTAACATTCTTATAAAAATATAATTATACAGAATATTTAGTAATTAGTGCATTTACTAAACGTATTGGCAATCATCGTCAAAAAGTAAAATAATTTTTTATTAACTAAAATTTAATTGAAAACGCGACGCGTTACTCTTTCACAATTTGCAAAAATTTGATGTTAAGTTTGCGAATAATTATCAGAAATAAAAGAAATATTTATTGAATTAATAAAGAAGAAAATAAGCAATTTAAAAAATCGATATTAATTCGTTTAAAGCGATATCCTAAACATTGTAGATTCCATCATTTAAAATAGCTGACTTTCCGTGAGGCGTAATGAGAATTTTATGGATTTTCAATAGGGATCTGCTCTTTAAGATCATACTTCAAAAGGAAGAAGCACGAATAATCAGATTTAACCATGACGGGATTTTAAGTCGAGTGGGATCAGTAATAGTCTTTTGTAAGTCGCTTGAACTTTTATTCTTGTTTTGCTTTTATCGTTTTATCTCCTCGCACATTGGACAAACAATTTATCGATTTATTGTTTTTCTACGAATAATCCTCTTTTCTCACGATCCGTGTGACAAAAGAGACATTTTTTAAATTGCAAATATAAGCATCTGAGAGATATCTATTGTAATCGGTGACAGTAATCATGCTCTATCGAGATAAATCGTAAAATAATAAATAGCAATGTTTAATATATAAATATAAACTCTTGTAAATTTCATATTTGTACAATCAATATTAAAATCTTGAAATATTGGAAATATACAAGTTGAATCAATAATATGAATAAAAATCGATATTGTCATCACTTACATGAATTTTCGTGTAAATTGTGAAAAATAAACGATGGAAACTGGGAAATAAA
This sequence comes from Solenopsis fugax, assembly GCA_003595255.1. Lineage (NCBI taxonomy): Eukaryota > Metazoa > Arthropoda > Insecta > Hymenoptera > Formicidae > Solenopsis > Solenopsis fugax. The sequence continues at coordinate 6,466 of QKQZ01045268.1, read as the reverse complement.
AAATGGGAACTGCTAAATTATCGATCAGCAAAAATTAAAATTACTGAATTTGTAAAGAAAATAAAATTTATTAATTTATTTTAACAGCCGTTATATCGTCTATTAAAAGGTTCATATCGCGCTAACAAGTTGCAAAATTTGTAATGCTCATGAATTATCGTGGAAAAACATGGGTTCAAGTAAACACAGCTTAAAGCTTGGAGTAACCGTGTACATTGTACGCTGTATCTTTCGCAACTTCCGGACGATTTTTCAACACTCACGATTTAAAATACGCTCGGATGAGATAACATTTGTATGACGCGACTTTAATATTATATAATAAATTAAAGTCTTCAGAAAAGAAGAGAGAATTAAGGTAAATATTACTGAGATAGTGTCTCAAATACTGGAAATTCGATCTTAAATACTTTTTTTGCATGTATTAATTGTATTATTATATAATTGTATTTAATTTTATTTGAATTCTATTAGGAGTCTATTTATTGTCACATTTCATTAAAACTAAAATTTTAATCTTGTAATTAAAAAGAAAAGCATTTAAGGGAAAATTTCCAGTATTTGGACACTTTAATAAACAAATGATTCACATTTTTCAGATAATATTCCGTAGACTAACTTGGATTATGTGTGGTGTGTGGAGCTTGGGACTATCGAGTCTCCAACAATAAACAGTGTACTGTATGTTAATCTGTTTATTCTGTATCATAAGTCTCGAAGGATAATTGGATAGAGGCGTTGAGTACTCGCATCCAACAAGTCTAATCCTTCCATGACATCCTTCAGAAACGCTCGTGCCTTCCCTTGTGCATAATCTCCGAAGATTGCTTTTCCCTCGTCGGGACAAAAAACTAGTCATAAAGTAAAAGAAGAAAGCGAGAAATAATAGCATTTAGCTCAAGACGTACCCTAGCGTGTCGTGGCGTGTATAGCATTATAATAATCAAAAAAAGTAGAAGACTCTGGTAGCCGGTCTTGATTTCAGGTCGTTAGCGGGAGACGAGCCACGCGAGATGCAACGAGAAGGACGGAGACAGGAAGCTGAGCATTGCCCAGGGGCGAGATGCGAGTCAGTTGATCTCTTTCTTTCTCGCCGCGCTCCGACTTTTTTCTCTGGCGCTCTTCGTTCTTTTATTCGATGTGTCGGAGCGAGACACGCGGTAAACCTCGCGTTCCCCGACCGCTCGAATTAGTCGATTTTTCTCAGGGCCCGAGAGTCGATGACGACGCGTTGTGGAAATCGTTCCATTACCATCTCATCCCGGCCCCATCGCACTCTGCGGTTTCGAATGCTTCTTCTCCTCCTGAGACGCGTTATGCGAGACACCCGGTGTCGAGTGCATGCCCGGGCGATACTCGAATTATACCCAACGTCGTGCATTTTTATTTTGTTCCCGTTGAATTTACAGCGCACTGCTTGTACCGGATCGTCGGTGAGCTAAGTGCGTGATTTATATTGAAAGTCGCGCGTTTTCAGGGAAAAATCACGTTTACCGGTTCGACTAACTTCGTACAACAAGCATAAATGAGTTTATGCTTGTTCTAAAGGCAAGTTACCTTTCTCATAAATCTCCAATTAGAGTGACGTAGCAATAACATTTCACATCTGGAGAGTTATATAGAATATATAAGAACAAAGTTATATAAAGAAAAAAAGTATTTGCACACATTAACTTGTTTGAAATCATTTTTACATGAGCAAAAGTGTACAAAGTATTTTTATTAGAATACATTTTATTTCCGTTTGTGCTATAGGGGAGACCGGGGCAATTCGTTACGTTTTTTTTTCTTTTGTGTCCTAAGTCCTGTATTCATTAAAAAAAAAGTTGAACGGTTTGAAAGGTTGAACTTCCCCTTCACAATGCCGTTACAGATAAAACACGGAAATTGCTTTGAACTACATATAAAAATGTCGACCAGTGCCAAGTATTTCGAATAACCCCAAGTCCGGGGTAATTCGTAATCAGTCCGGGAATATTCTGAAATTTGTGTTTTAAGATGAAAAAATGTAAAAAAGCTGTTGTTAAGATTCTGTTTTATTCAGAAAAGGATATATAGTATTATTAAGAAAAGTTGCACACAATAAAAAAAAATAAACACACAATAGAGAATTTTATTGCTTCAGCATTTTCGGAACAAGTCAGGGATTATTCGTATTTCGTGTAATTACACCTGTTGAGCATTAAGTTGTGTATTTTGGTACATAGAACGCGAATAGAAAAGAAAAATTGTTCGAACGACGATTCGATGTTCGGTGTTTCNAACTTTGCGCATTATTGCGTATGGTCTACAAAAATAGACATCACACAGCAAAAAGTAAACACGAAATGTTTCAAATACATTCAACTGGACACGATACATTCAAAGTTTTCAAAAAGAATCTTATTTATCTTACTTAAATTTTGAAGAAATGCTGACTGTTAGAAATTACTTCGACTGTCGCAAAACACATTTTTTACTGCCACGACTTCGTCGCCAACGAAACTTTATTAGCAACGTCGTTACATTAGGACGCGTTTACAGTATTTAAAGTAAATTTGTAACCCATACAAAGATATTTTCATTTTTACGAATTACCCCCTCCCCCTAACGAATTGCCCCTATCTCCCCTATTAAATAAAACATGTTATATAACAATATCGTTCTTTTTTCTCTTTTTCTATAAAATTATATCAGAAATAATAGCGCAAATACTCTTTTTCTTGCAGATCAATTTTTAATATAGACTGATAAATTTCTGCAACTAAAATACTTAATAAAATTAGTAGTACACTCAGAAAACAAATTTGTTGAAAAACTAAAATATTTAGTTCGAAAAGTTCAACTAAACATTGGATTGATTCAACAATTATTTAGTTGCACAAAATAGTATATAGTTTATTAATATCAGCCGTTAAAATTTTTAAATCAAGAATTAACTAAACCAACTCAATATTTAGTTGAGCTAAATATTTTAGTTTTTCGACAAATTTTTTTAGTGTATTTATTAATATCATTTGATACTGTTTCTCAAGTAAACAGACCAAAACGAAAATTAATTAAACATCGCGACATCATAATCTTATTATATATCTGTCCATATAAATATATTATATTATATTTGATTAATTTGGCCCTGAAGGACTGAAAAGTATTCCAATTGCGGCGCTTATTTTAGATTACATCAGTTAATCTCAAAGGACGTCCAAAGAGGTAACCGCAGGGAATAGAATTTCGCAAGCTGCCATGCGCGTAATGTGTGATGGAACGCAGAGAGCGTCCAGAAGGAATTGTTCATTAGTTGCAGCGGGATAATTCGTGGCCGAAGGCTGTGTAAAAAAGAACCGGAAGGTCGGGAGAAAAAAAGGGTGGATCAGTTATTCCATTATGCGTGGCTCATTAGGCCGGGCGGACATAACTCATCGACCGGTCGAAAATTACGGCCCTCCCGCAGGATGAAAAGTCGTCGTCGATATTTGTCGGTGGCAAATGAATATTTCATGGACAAAACTAACGACGCGCTTCTTGAGTTCCGGACGCGGCTACGTCCGACTGCGGGTGTGCTATGAGGGATGTGATGTAATTAAGCACTTTGTTTAATGCCGCGTCGGAATCGAATTACAATGAAGTAGAGGAAAAGAACAACTTTCATGTTGCTCTTAATCTTTCATTGGAACAATGCAAATTCAAGGAGGCACCAAACAATCTCGAATAAATTCTATAATCATTATTACTGTTTAAAACCAAATCATCATTAATTATACAATAAAATAAAATTATACAATAAAATAAAATAAAAAATGTACATCATTAATTATACAATAAAATAAAATAAAAAATGTAATTAAGTAAATCTCTATAAAAAAATTAAAGAAAATAATTTCAAATTATTCATCGTACAAAGTTTAATCATTTTAACATACATATTTACTAACACAAAATATCTATTATTTAATATATCTTGTGTTATAAATTCGTTGTCTTAAATAAAATTGTATTTTAAATTTATTTTACTTTTTTAAATTTTTATTTGTTTGTTCGGCTCATATTCATTCATTAACAGGTTCAACACGTGTACGCTTAATCGATTTTTTAATAAGAAGATGAAGAAAGATTGAATATTTGGCTTATCGTTCGAATCTTTTCTCGTCTAATTTATATGCGAGATTGTGACAACGATTTATTGTGACACCTTACGAGTATTTATTATAACCATCGTGATGTTGCGATAAGCATGTTCCACAATTTTAATTACTACCTAATTAATATCACAAATAGAGCATAGAAAATACTGTATTATAGAATTAATTATTATCTCTGTAGATAATCAGTATTAAATTGGATGTAAAGTATGTAGAGATTTAACCGACAAATGAGTCTAATTGATTGACATTTTTATCATGAGATGTATCTTCTTGTGTTCAAATTAATTAACAGAAGATATATACTCTTATGTAACATAAACAAGTCATTACAATATTTCATCAACACTTAATACAGTGGATATAAAGAATTGGAGAATTTGTACATTTCGGTTTACGAATAAATTTCGAAGGTAAGTCGGTCTAAATTGTATCGATATCTGTTCGCGAGGGCAATTGTGTTCGTCGACAATGTTCTCTGAAAGCGTTAGAAACCGCGAAAGAACAAAGAAATGATTGAGCATAACTGTAACATACGAACAAACAAAAGGTCCAACGGGATGCCAGCGCATCGAGCGCGATCCTTTATTTGAACAAGTTACCATAGAAATTGCGATAACGAGAGTGTTATCGCTGTTCGTGCGTCACGTGCACGTGAGTTTAATGTCTATAGGGTCGCAAATGCCATTACTCGCTCGTTAAAAACATGTAATTCTTTGAATTAAATCAATGATTTTATACAACCAATTTGATTTACTGAAATAATAAATTCTGATTGCATAATATTACGCACATTACTCGCAAACCTTTATCCTTTGCAAAATGCGTTAAAGTAAAATTTTTATTTGTCATATAAATAATAAACTCTTCTGTCACACAAACGCATTCAGCGTGGTAAGAAATTATTTATTTATATCATAATATTACTCGGTTTATAATATGATGTCGCTTTTATGAAATATTTACAATTCAATCTAATGAATAAATTGGACCGTGTCGGATTTACTGCATAGTAAATTGGGAGCGTTCACTCATCTGTGGAAGATTTGCAGTATTTCACATTGAGAAAATTATAATTGCACAATAAAATTAAATGACATATTTATGCTTAAATAATTTTAAATTGTTATGATTCTATTGACTTTTGATGTCAATAATCATATCGCGTGTATTAATCCAGTAATAACGCTTATTAAATGTCAGTCAAGGAAATACAACGAAGCCGCTTTTATATTATTAATTATTTAATAATTCTCTAATGTCAAGCGGAGCATTTTTTTGAAAAATGACAATTGCGGTTAATTACAATTCTTTATAGTATGTTATTTGCATTAAAGTTACGACCTTTAAATTAAGATTTAATTTGAGATGAATGTCTCAATGAGATTGACCATAGATAATACTAGCGTTATTCTGGGCGCAATATCCATGTATATAAGCGCTACGATTAACTCTTCGCGATAATAATCCGCATTAGAAATCCGGTACAGTCGTGCAATCCATTGTCAGTGAATTGTTTAACCATGTTGCTCCGCTCGCTCATGTTGTTCCTAAGCCTGCATTTCGCTGTCGGCTATTTCGCATGGCTAATGGATGAGTGTTCAAACTTTGTGATTTTAAAGCACCTATTTTATAGAAGTGCTATGAAAAAACTTCAAGTCTTCAAAAATATCAGAGAAAAATATTTTAAATAATTACGAAAACTTGAATAAATAAAAAAATCGATGTTCCACAATTCGTTGCGTCTAATCTTGCGTGTATAGTTAGGCACATAAATGTAATATAATGAAAAACTTATTTTGAAATAGTTTTAAAAACATATCTTTGACAAATGGACGACTACTACTACAATACTATTTTGATCTGTAAACTTTAGTACCCGGGAAAAAAAATTTTATACATAATTATATATATTTTAATATATATCGATATATTTTATATACAATCATATAATTATATGATAATTATGTATAATTATATATAACGTTTTTTTCCCAGATAAGAGTACATAAAAAATAATCGATCTCTTTTATTACATTTATCATTTTATTTAGCGACCGTTTTCGAGGTAATCAAAATCAGATTGCCGATGTAGCTTCAATCTATCGCCATCCCTTATCCATCATTGCTCGATGTGCATAAAGCTTAACCGTCTCATCTTCACTGACTGTGTTCGTCGCTCGTAACGACGAGTGCATTTACACACTACGCCACAGTACGTTTAATCTCAACATGCTAGCCTCATTATAATCCAGCAACTGACCAATAACGATGCTATGTTAAATGGCCATCGGCGTGTGTATCGAGAGACGGTCGATCGCTGCAGCCGCCGTCGCCGCCGTGAC
>QKQZ01045260.1:0-52197 GCA_003595255.1 Solenopsis fugax | reverse complement strand
GCGTGAACTGCGTGAAGCGGCTACGAATGTCGCTCGCGCAATTCGTGCCCGAGACACATCGAGACGTGTCGTCGAGTTGAGCACCCCCGTAATCGCCGGGTGTCTAGTCGGGCTGCAGTTAGAACTCTCTTACGAGGTTACGTAACACATTTCAATTTAATGCGTTGACCTTGTCTATGCGTCTCTCTTCCTATGTCGACGGAGACGGGGCGACGGTGCGCGCGACGGAGAGAGAGGAGGAAGTTTTCGCCGGTGATCCCCTCGGTCCTCCCGTTCACTCCACTCTACCTCTCGCCCTGCATTCCGCCGCCGCCGTCGCACCGCCAGACGGTGCAATGTGCATTTTTACGGACGGCCCAATCAGGCCGCCGCGCCGGTTACGCATCGTCGGCCTATCGCGTCGCGAGGAACCGTTCTTTGCTATTCTTCCCCGCCGTTTCTTCCCCCTCCCCCCTCGCTCTCTCTTTCTCTCTTTCTCTCTCTCTCTCTCTTTCTCTATCTACTCCTAGTCGTTCCTTTTCCTTTTTCTCTTAAGCTGTAACTAATGTTCCGGGCCAAGGCATTAAAATTTTCACCGACGCGACCCGATAGCTCTCACTCTTTCTCTCTCTCTCTCTCCCTTTTTTTTTCTCTTTCCGTGTTTTCCCTACCTAATCTCCAACGCTAATGGCCGACACGGCGATTCCCGACTATGCTCCAGTGAATTTCATTATCGCGACACCCGGCCCACAAGGCGAGCGAGGAGAATCCACCGCGCACCGCCGCGCCGGGTTCTCATGATGCAACGGCCTCCAGACTCTCCAGGTCCTTCCCTTTCCCAGACGGCGGACAGACGTGGCACGTACGCAACGAGCCGGCGCGAAACGCGTGACTTGGCCGCAGCTAGATTAACGAGCATGCCTAGAATCGAACGCGAGGGGCTCGGCCGCAGCCGCAGCCGAGATTTCGGAGAAGAGCGCCGTAACTTCTTCGCTGTCTCGCAAGAAAACAGGATCTATTTTCTAGGTAATTCGACAAGATTGAAATAAAAAATGGATTTCGCCTTGTAGTCGTTATTTTTTGGGTCCTTCAAAGATGCGGCATTCGAATCTTCATGACAGATCATTTATCTTTTCCTTTCGGAGAAGTCGGGAGGAAGTTGAGAGACAGATTTCTAGAATTCCAGAATTGCAGAGAAAATTTTTGTATTTGTCTTCTCTGGTTCTCTCTCCTGTTTTTCAAGTTTGTTAGATTCATTTTCTTTACCTTTTTGGGGGGGGCCCCCCTCCCTCCCCTCTACTGTCTTTGGTCTCTTTCTCTTTACGCACCTTCTTTTTGTCTCTTTTCCATTATTCAGGAAAATTCCTTTTTCTGGTGTTAAAATAGTCAATGAGGTCGTTGACGTGGAAGCTGCACTGAAACCTTTCGAGTGGACGCCTCGAACACGGCAGTCCTTGTCGATGACGTAGAGAAATGACGCTCATCCTTCTTCTTCTTGTTCTTCTTTCGCCCCATCGTCGTTCTTTTTCTTCCTATTCCACCAGACGTTGCTTAATGACTCAAAAATTTATTATGCAATCCTGCGGTGTCTCTCGGCCGATCGTCCGACGTCGCCGTCATCTTTCGAAACACGACAACCGTCTGCCAGTGATGAAAGTCTCGGGAGGCCGTGGGGCCCTCACGCGCAAATAAACAAGTTCTCGTCCCAGTATCAACGAAAATCATGAGGCCGCAATTTTACGTCGCGAACACGAAGTCTGAAAACCGTAGTAGCACAGAATGGGGGGGCTGTGAGGAGGGTGGGGGAGAGGGGGACGATTGGATGCAACGGGTCACATCGTGGCTACGTCGTGTCCGGAAAAAGAATGAAATTCGAATCACGCGAACGCGAACAACCGATGTCCAGCGCCGAAGAAAAAGTCTCTATAGGCCGAGGCAGGGTGATGCAAATGAGCCTGGTCGAGACATCCTGGGAATGAACTTAAGATTCGAGACGCGGCCTTAAGAAATTAAGGTTCCGCCGAGACCAGACGGAAAGTCGAGGTGATTGGGGTGCCGGTGTATCCGCCGACTGTCTAGCCGCTGTCTGCAACGTGTAATAAATGCCTCCGAGCCGTACCGTGCCTCTGTAGGTCACTGACCATCGTCCATTGGCCCGTGTCGGCACCCGGAAGAGTCTGCCGGGAACCTGGAGGTGAAAATTCTCGAGCCGACAGACGCGCCACCGCACTAGGTTCATGAAGCGAAATGATCTTTCCTAGACTGCAAAATCTAGATCTTCGACAAATCTACAAACTCGGAATTCTTAGAAAACTCCAAAATATGTTTAAAAATAGTATTTAAAACATTAGGGCATTTTTTTAAACGTTTCGACACGTTATTCAAATATTTTTCAGAGCCTGGAGTTTTTCTTAGACTTAGCTAGTTATTCTATCTCTCTTGAAAGAAATAGTTTGACATTTATTTTATATTTTATTGCTTTTATAGAGAAGAACAATCATCCATTTAACTTTTTGAAATGATTTAAACTCTCGCATTTCTTACCCATTTTTTTTTTTAAGCAATATCTCGTAAGATTAAGGCGATAAGACTCTACTAATGCGCTGAAGCTTTGAAATTGGTGTGCTTTCATATCACTGCTCATTAAAGACTTAAAGGCTTGGTATGATATCATACGTCACCATTTTATTTAGGCGTTTCGTGTAGCCTAATAAACTTTGATCTGTCTGTGCAGTCAGGCCGAGAGGGTGCTCGAAGATATTAAGAGGAAAGTGCTCGTGCAAACTGGGAGAACTGAGAGACCTCCGTTCAACTTTAGCACCGACACCAATCAGGTTCAACGCAAGAAACTTGCCATGTATTCGCCCACTTGTAAGTAATTTAACAATTTGCTCATTTTTTTATGTTATTTAAAATAAAGAAAAGATACGATGACAATCTTCGAGGATATTGCTTATTGGGCGGAATGCACGATTTATGTAGGTCAGATGCCTCGTAACACAGATTCTGAGGCATGGATGGATCCGTTTTCGATGAACATACACTTCCAATTAAATCTTACTTCCGACGATTACATTGTCGTTGCGAGATTGCGAATTTTTAAGTTGCCGCAAAAAAATGTCACGACTTCCGATTACCGACTTTCGAACTCTTACGACGAAGATGAGGATGATGAGAAAAAGATAAGGATATCCGTTTATTATTACACCAAATCGCTGAAGAAACATCGATGTGAGTATTAAATCATTCATCAGGTTAAACTAAATTTACGAGAATATTTAAAAAGAATTACGATTCCTGTAGCAAAGAAACGACTGATGGACTCCGTTGTGACGCCTCTGACGGCCAAAGGCGCTCCTCTGGCGCTGGATGTCAGGCAAGGCCTGAGATTCTGGCGGCCGAATCCACGAAATCCACATGGCAACGGTAACAATCACGGTTTGGTGATTCAGATAGAGGACCAGGACGGTCGGCCGCTAAAACCGGCTTTGTATATTCAACAACCGTCCTGCGATGACCACGATTCGGATGAGAAGGCATGTGAGTGTGTGCTCTAACAATACTAACTACCGTTTGAGTCTTGGATTGAGCCTTGGCACATTTCTGCATGAGACTAAACAACGCGTGTAGTAATACTTGAAACAAAAGTGTATTAATAATGTAACGTGTTTTGCAAAGAAATTGAAGTTTAAGCTTAAATTATTGAGATCAATTTGTATGGCAAATAGAGATTTTTAAATTATTTTGCTAATCGTAATTTAATCAAGCAAAAAGGAAAATAAATTCTGAAACCGCAAAAATTGACGTTTTTTATAAGTTATAAATGTGTGCATTTTTTAATTAATTCATTTTTAAATCTCGATAATTTTAAATTCCTATCTTATAATTTTCTTTTCTTTGTCTCTTATAGCTCAGCGAATCACACCTGCAATTTTCGTCGGAGCCTGTCCTCGTTACATTCGCGTCATAAACGACGAAAAAGTCACATACGTAAATTGTAGGCATTGATGACAAAATTCAATTTGACCAGAGAAGCGAAAAAAATTATTTCGAAATAAAAAAAGTCGACTTAAACTGTATTGTTATCACCATTATCTAGAAATACTTGCCATTAAAGAAACGTGCACTTTTATTGTATAAACTCAGAATCGAGAAATATCTATCCAGAAATACGGTGTAAGAACGAATCCTAAATACTGGATTTAACACTTTAGAAATTAAGAAATTCCATATCAAATGTGAAACATTAATAATTACATAATAGACTAGCAAACGTAAATGCAATAACGGATCTGCCAAACGAAATATTTTGTTTTAAATATTGCTGTCACAGGAAACGCAGTTTTTCACTAATTACTTATCTGTTTCCATTGAAATTTATTTGAGCGAGAGAATACAGGTTTGGCTTTAAATTTATAATAATAATTTAATTGTAAAAAATTGATATGGTTTTGTAAGAATTCTTTATATAGACTGTTTACTATTAACTTAAAGAATTATTTAAATATAGTAAGATATATATATATATATATATAAGAGCTAATAATAATACCTTGTATCTTAAAGTAAACTATCTCTTTTAGGCGTCGTATTATAATGTACATATACAATTAAGTGTAAAGTAGCATATCAATGATTTATGCATTCGCCAACGTGTCAACATGCTCATGACTGATGTAGCCAAATGTAAAAGTTTAGGTTTATATATCTATTTATATTAAATATAGTTAGATTGATTAAGGAATCTTTTCTTCGAGTCTTAGTTAGGTGAATTCGCGGAGTTTCTCTGCGAAAATGTTGCAAATTTCTAGGAAATCTCATTTTGAAATATTGCAACGATGTTTTATGATACTTACAATATATGTGACAAAAGAAGCGTAATGCTTAATGCCTTCTGCGGTGTATATAATGTATATTTCCATGTTATATTGCAAATAAATAAATTGATTTGTAGTAAGATATACATTTGTTTTACTTCAATACATAAGATTCGTTCAACGATAACACAATTCAACAAAAAATGATTTTTTTTAACACCAAAATGAGACTAATTATTTTTTACAATTTTTTACGATGTACCTTATGCTATTTTTTTACATTGCTGTAATTTTTTTTATAATTAAATTTGAAGAGTAGGATTGAGGTTTAAAAAAAGAAACTTTAACTATCCGAAGTATTCCTTTTTTACGTATTTTTGCAACACAATTTTTTTTAATTGTAATTACTTGAGAATAAAATATTTTTTATTTGGGTCTCACTTATCGTCTTTATCAGACTCTGAAGTCTCGATTTCATATATTATGAGCTAAAAAATATGCTTTCTATTAAGAGATATAGCATGTTAAAGTTACAGGGTTTCACAAACCTATAGATGGAAAGGAAGGTAACCAAAAATAAATGTGGAGAGCTGTAGTTAAAAAAACATAGCTGAAAGCTATTATCGTCAGTGATTTAATCATAGACATATAAGATAGACCCAGCATTAGCTATATATATGTGAAGTTGACAGAACGGAGCGAGAGGCAAAATGCAGGGAAGTCTTTCTTCGTCTGGTTCTCTAGTTAGCCATCTTGTATTTCTAAGAATTTCTGTCAATGATGCGCGCGCAAAAAAGGACAGAAAAGGACAGCATTCCCTGCATTTTGTCTCTCACCCCGTTCTGTCAACTTCACCTTTTAGACGAATCGGATGGGTGAATGCTGGGTCTATCTTATATGTTTATGGATTTAATTCACAGTTTTTCCATAATAGCCCCATAATAACCCCATATTTAATCATGAATATCTTATTAATCATAGTCGACACGAAAATTTTTAATAACATTACTCAATTTTGATTGTAATGTTGATGTCTTGTTCTGTTTCTTTTTTAACTGTACAATTATTATCTTCTTTTTATAACTTTTTTGAAGTTTTATGATTCTGGAGTTTTTGGAGAAAGAATATATATATATTGTACAAAACATATTTTATTAAAAATTTCTGTTTTATACGAAAATTCAACATTCACCAGAAATATTGATTTATACATCAGATCGATTGCAGTTATAATCGGTAAAAAAGCAAAAATGATCATTTCATACTTGAATCATATTAACTTAAAGTACACTAGAAAGTAAAAATATCTGTACAAATAGTGCGATATATAACGTACAAAAAAATTCTTGTGTATTCAAATAAATCGATAGGTCATTTTACAGAGACCGAGACGCATTACCAATAAATATTTTGTATGCACGCGCGTTCAGATTATTAATAATTTTTCTTTCATGACAATAATTAACCAAATTAACTAATATTTCGCTGCAAACACATGGTCTTTCCGAAGACAAATGCATTTTATTATTAGGACTCATGATTTTTATACAATCGTGATCCAAGCTCATTTTTATAAACTAAATTATCTATCCTTCAATAGATTTTACACGTAGTTGTTTCTTAAAAGACGACTTCATAGAACACATCTTTCCTAACAATCAGTTCTTTATCGATTTCCATCCATTGTATTTAATAAGATTTCGTTGGAAAAGTTTTCACATCACGATGAAAGCGAGATTATTTAGAAAAATTAAGCGATTGATTTTAATTACTTGGTTCCTCAGTCAAATTATATTTGGCCAAATATTGTCGATTGCCTATATATGAACACCCTTTCCGACCTAGCTATCTCGATCGAGGGAATCTAAGGTATCGTTGCTGGATGAATGCGCGAGGTCACTTAATTCATCTAGATGCTTTTGTCGCTTCCTAACGTTCCAGTGAAGACATTCGGCCAGGGAATCGAACCAGTCGGTGATCTGATCAGCTGCACAAATGCTAGGCACTGGGTATATGGAAGTAGTTACCTTCAAGCTGAAAAATCGATGAGATTTTCTTCTTAATTATATAATGAAATTAAACGAGTCTAAGCGAAAGCTAATAGGATTGAAATTTTACATTGCAATAATATAAATTGGTATAAGCAAAATTTGTTGAAGTTGCTTTTTAATCATTTATAATTATTTGCAGAAAAATGTATTTAAAAAAAAAAGAAAACAGTTCATATATTTAATCAAAATAGTAAAATAGAATATTTTTATGACAAAGAATATTCACTCGTGGTGATCTCGTTACAAAAGCTTTTAGCGAAAGCTGAAGCCCCTAGTTAAATGTCTAAGCGTAAAACGTTTATCGCAAGTATGAATAATAAAATATAATACTGTCACCCTGCAGCACAGCCAACGTCTCCAGAAAGATATTCTAACGTAAAATATAGGCAGCAAAAGAAATATTAAAGTTAACCAAAGAATATATATATATATATACAATATATATGTGTAAGCGTAGAATGGGCATTTTTAATATATGATTTATTAAAATGATAAATTGTATCAATATGAATATAAAATATGAATAAAAATATAGGGTTGGGCATTTTTATGTGTCAAACATAAATAATTTACACTATGCGTATACCATATTTCACCTATCATCTATGTAAACAATCATTTATGAATTATCGAAGATTCAGATTTGATCAGAAATAGTGAAAATTATATTCCGTGTTTTCTATTTTTAATATTATTTATTTTATTAATTTTATTTTTATTTTATCAATACTCATAAACTCATCGCACACGTTCGCGCGATGCTAATGACGATAAAGTTATATATATTAACAATTTTAAAATTTAATTACTTTTTTCTGTATTGTGTTATCCAATTTACCTTAAATCCTTCCAATTTACCTTAAATTCCTTTAAATTGCTTGTATTGTCTACATGAAAAAGATTTGTGTAAAAATACGTAAAAATAATCTAACATAATTTTGAAATGTACGGCACAACTCGGTATAAAAAAGGTGAAAAAAAAAGAAAGAAAAAAAACCTTATGACATACCCCGACTGAAATGACATGCAGTAATTTACAAAATTTAAATATGATTTTGGAAAAAAACGAATTATAGGAATATATTTTTATGTAACGAGGCATAGATATACAGAGAGAAGGGCGATAACAGGACAATTTGCGAAAACAGGACACACCTGTCACCAACACGCAGCTCTTCCTGATTGCCACCGTCGAAGGAGACGTAAGCTGCACTGCGGGCATTGTTGTTTGCTTTTATCTGAAATAATTGTAAAAAAACAGCAAACGATTAGACGGAGCTGCCGAGCGTTTCAGTTTTACCTGTCGCCATGGCGGAGCTCCTGCCTATTTCTACCGTCGAAGGACACCCATGAAGTATTTCTGCTGTCGAGTGAAACCGAGATCTGTGGTGGAAAGCAAGACGATCATGTTAATTGCTAACAATTACTGCTCTGACTCGTTCGACTCCAAGTAACGCATTAATTTCTCAGACCTTTTTTCAAAGTCTGTATTGCTCAACGAATTTTTTTTAAATGATTTCCGACATTATTATTGTAGGATGATGTATTCGAAGAAATATTTTTGACTTTAAAAGATGATGTCCCGGAGTGATAAGTAAAAACGGTATTTTATTTGTAGTTTTTGAAATCTGATTCTGATCTGTAAAAAGTTTTAATTTATTGGGAAAGTAAATTTAATTTATTAAAATCAACACATGAAGCTATTAAATATGTATGTAAGCAACTATTAAGAGAATATGTTAATGAAAATGAAAAACTACAATAAAATAAATAATATTAAGTAAAAATAAACCTATATAATAACAATTTAAATTAATAAGTGAGATTAAAACAAATCTCGGCGATTAAACACATTTTTGCGTGAATCTTAATTTCCAATAGTAAAATACTACAATAGAATATAAAATGCTCTGTATCTTTGAATGAAAAAAGTTCTTGAAAGATGTAATAAATAACAATGTTCTCAGATGTAGTCAAGATTTAAAATAAGTCCCATCGATAATACTTTTGTTTTCAGAAATTAATAACTTTTTGAATTATTTTAATCAAGTAGAATATGAACTATTAGGGATAAAAGCATTGTTATGTTTTACTAGCAAAAAAATACGAATTAATATATTCGTAAAACTCAAGAATAATAATTAACAATACTAGATGTTTAGTAGCTTCATTCTGATTTTAATTTCCCAACAAATAATTAAAAATTTTTAAAAATTAGAATCAAATTCAGTAGTCAAAAAATACAAAAAAAAATTGTATTTATTGTCATTCCAAAATCGAATAATTTTTATCCATCATCCTTTAGATTGTAATAAATTAATATTTCAAAAATTTCAAAATTTGCAAAAAATTAACGAGAGACAGAGAGAGAAAGAGAGAGAGAGATTCACCTTGCCATAGAAAAAGTATTTAAAGAAATATTAAAGAATTACATACTGTTTCATAAGAAGAAATGAATTAGTAAGTATAATTGCCAATGTGAGCCAAATATGGTTACTAGAGCATAAACATAAAAGAACAAATGACTCTTCCATATAGATAATGAAAATTGTACGTTTCCTAAGTTTCGGATTCTCTTCAGTGTGAACACGTAATTAAATTAATACATCGGAAATTAAATGATAATGGTTGTCATCTTTCTTTTTAACGATCTCCGAGCGTTTACGTTTTTTATCCATAATACAGTAGTTAGAAAAACCAATATTATTTATCGAACAAAGAGACCATCCGAAGATAAGTTAACAGAAAGTAACAATAATATGCTAAATCATATTATAATCATATTGTTACTTTGAAGCTATTACCTCGTTATAATTTATAAGAAATGAATTATTTCCGATAAGTTCGGAACACTTGTAAACTTTTGAGTGAACATTTCGAGATAACTCATGGTCTGGGAATGTGGGCAACATTTGTCGAAGTCAGATTTCCTTCTATGGAACATTGGCACAAGCCATAAATGTCAATATGAAAAAAGAACTTTTACCGATTCAAGTGAAAATACTGCATCATGCTCTAATCCATTCGTACCTATTATAAATCTTAAAAGGAGCGAATAAAACTCGTTTCTAATTTTACGAACGTGAGCAAAAAGATGTTTGTTTCGAAGTTGTTCAGAGATTTTTAACCCGCCACTACAAGTGTTGGCGGCGAAACGTTCCATTAGCGCGTTTCATCGTCGACAAGTTTAAAGAACTACCTTGAGCTCGACCCCGGCAGGTACGACGATTGGCCTAAAGGACAGAGAGTGAGGGCAGATCGGTGTAATCATGATGGCAGGAACTGAAGGATGAATCATGCTGGCTCCAGCAGCGACTGCATAAGCGGTCGACCCGGTTGGCGTGCTCACAATCAAGCCGTCACCCTGGACGCTCGTCACGTGTTTGCCATCAATGAATAGGTCGATATTCGAAAGGTAAGGCGATGGCCCTCGATCCACTACAACTTCATTCAGTACCAAATGATTCGTCGGTGGCTGAGCCGGCTGATTGTCGTCATTCTTGCGAGTAATGAGGCACCTCAGACGACTTCTTAAAGTTAAAGCTGCGTTACCTGAAGCAGGAAACAAGATATAATGTAAGTTTGACGAGATTAAAAAAAAGAAGAGCATAAAATAAATGAATAACTAACCTTCGAGAACATTGGTCACTTGTTCCTGAAAATTATCAAATTCGAACGGCGTGAGAAATCCTAAGGAACCAAGATGAAATGCCATTACAGGCGGCACTGACTGCTGGAACAGCAGACTAGCATAAAGAAGTGTGCCGTCGCCTCCCAAACAGACGATAAAATCAATTTTATCCTGAAAATCGAAAGTAATGCATTGAATTTTAAATAATAAAAAAAGGGAAAAAGGCAGACTTTAAAAATTTATAAAATTTTATTGTTTATTAAGCTTTATTATACAATATTAATATTATACATTATTATTTATTTTTGTTGTTTAATAAATAACTACATTAAATCTGATATAAGTATGTAAATCTAAATTTTTACTAATTTTTACGAGTGAAAAGTTTACGAAAAACATAAATAAAGTTTTACGAGAAACATCGCGAAAAATTGTAATAAATGCTTGTAATACATGCTTGTAATTATCGCGAAATATTTTGAAAAAAGTAAATATATTACCTGCAAATCATCTGTGCAACCATCTCTAAAAGTTTGTAATTTATCCCGAACACCTTGAAACCTAGGATCCCTGGCGAGAGCTGAATCATCCAAAACAGAAGCTTCCACAAAGACAACCATTCGCTTTTCCTATATTATACAAACATAAAATTTTGTTCAAATGTTATGAATAGTTACTCAGACGGCACACATGTTTGAAATCGATCAATCTTAAGAGGGCTTCCAGTGCGACAGGTCGAAAAGATAATTTTTTTGCATAAATTACAATAAATACAATAAATTACATAATAGTACAATACATGTATTTAAAAAAATAGAATTCTAACATTTTAAGGTCGAGGTTATATTACTTTCTTCTTTATTAAATTATTCGATTAAAAAAGATAAGTAAAATTATTTAATTAAAAAGAAATTATTAATTTGTTAAAAATTTGTTAGTAAAAGACATAGTTCTTTTACTTATTTATCTTCACATTCACCTTTATATTTTTTTAATTAAAAAATCTTTTTAAAATTTTTTATCGCATGTTATAGTCTGCCCGAAACAGATGAATATTCACCTTTCAATCTTTCTTTTAATCGGAAGTGCTTAAAAATCAGACCGTTACATTGAACATCTTGTATAGTCTTTTTATTCTTTAATTTTCATTTTTATTTGTGTATTGATTTAAATCCAAAGAAAAATATTTTTTATTAAATAAAATTATTTGAAGAACTTTTATTTTTTTTTAAGAAATAAAAATAAAAATATATTTTATTCATATTCTAAATTATTTTGACCTGTAGCAATATTAACTAAAAATTATCTATATAAAATCGTATATAATTTTATTTTTTATCTAAATTAATTCGTCTTTCTCTTCTCTAAGATACATTTACATGTAATTTATTTTATTTTTATGTAGATAATTTTAAGTTATGTAAGCGCAATACTGAATATTAAGAAAGCGCGAAAAAAATATGAATTGGAAATTAGAATAGCTCTTTCATGCAAAAAAATTCAATTCTTATAATATTTTATCAGGAAAGTGAGTTGCTGACATCAGTCCCAGACAGCAATAGAAGTCTAAAAGACGAAGATAACTAGATATCTTTCAGATATCTTTTAAACATGTGTGTTGTCTGTGGTTTGTGGAAAGCTAATTAAACTTTTGAGATCGTATCGCAATCTTTTGATATTTTAAATTTGGTCTTATTAATATTTACCTCTATCAGCCATGTAACCAATTGAACAAACGGTGGCAAAACTGCAGAGTCGCGGACCTTCTTGATGACCAGGACAGTGAGCGGTGGCTTGAACCATGTCAACCTTTGGGAGGCCGGGTCCTGGATCATCCTAAAATGAGCAAGGAAAAATGATTACAAATTTTCTCATCGAATCTGTAATCATCAGTTGAACTGAATTGCCATCTTGCGTATTGCCGTTCTTTGTATCAGTGTTTTATAGAGAATTATATAAAAACAAACTTATCGCCGTGTAAGGTCGTGGGTTAAAATAAGACGGTGAAGTATACTTTATGCAAATATGAAGGAACGGTTCTTGCGTACGCATTTCCGATGGTCTGTCATGTGTTTGTCGCGTTTACAAACTTCGTCTAATTATTCGTGAGCCATTGTCTTCTTGTATAAACGTCAAGAAACAATCGAAGGTGACAATCAATGAAATATAAGAAAAAAAGCGTTAGTAACTTCTTTTATTGTTTACGATTATTACGACAGTTGCATTATTATAATGTTCCGAAATTTTATTATACAGACTGCAAATTTAGTTGCACATTTTTTTGCACTCAAAAAAGAAATGAAATAAGAAAATTTATAAAACTCGTAAACAATGATTGTTTAATAGCAAATTCGATTGTATGCACTAGTGCACATTGATGCACATTATTATATACAAATTGATGTAAAGATATGTATTTATAATATATATATGTAAACGGATCAAATCATGAAATCCACAATATACTTTATTGCGCTGTTTGGTAAAATATGTATTTTATCGGTTGAGATGTTTGTACTTATTTTTACACTTAGATTAGATCAGTGTACCAGTGCACACTAGTACAGTCCAATCAAATTCGCTAGAAGATTGCCAAGGAGAAGAAAGATAACAAAATAAAAAAGAATTATTTATATTCTTTACTCCAAACATTTATATGCGAACCCGGATACAAAAATTGGAAATTTCAAGCGACATTTAAAATATACTAAAAAATGTAAAATTATTGATAGCCGCGACTATCGTTTTTTTTTGTGACAACCGGTTAAGGAATCATCATATAAAACATAAATAAAGCTACTGTAATCTGCTTAACTACGCCAAGTATAATATGACAGCTTCGTTGCGAGTATCACGCAACTAAGACTAAATGCCAATAATTTACGTTTTTTCCTGCCAATTGAATCAACACGCACTCGTTCTTTCTTCGTGCACCGATCCGAGTCGCTCCAAACTATCATTTTCCATGAATATTACACGTATTCGGTTAATGAAATTGCAATCACAAGTCGGTCAATGTTTACGTTAATACGTCACTGCAGCTTTAAATATTCGTCAGATAATCTTAGAATATTTATGCGTCAGAATCGATAATTTGTCCGACTGCCAACTTCGCGAACTTGATTAAAATAAAATGGACTACGAGACTTAATAATGTTGCTAATGTTTCGGATAATTCTTAAATATTTTCTAGGAGAAAAGAAAGACAGAAAGTCAGAGGGAAAGAAAGTTATTAATTTGGAAAAATGATTAAGAACTTACATCGAGTTCACCATATTAAGAAAAATTTCAGAATAATTCATATTGAACACACTTAGCACCAATGATATTTCTATATAAAACTTTCTCCTTTTACAAAAACTTCACGTTCACTAGCCAACTTATCACCGAAGTAACGAAAAGTGATTCTTTGCAACTGTCAACTGCTTAAGGGAGTATCATCTTGTTGGTGACACAAAATACAAACGGTCAACTGCTGAATCCAAAAAGTTTCATGCACATCGACAACCTACCTCGAAGCTCGAACCATGATGCGATACTGGTTGAGAAACGCGCGCTTACTGACCACTCAACTAAGAGACGGGCATTTAAACGGAAACGCTGCGCACGCGTTGTGTCCACCGTATGCACGCGCGGGAAATCACGTCCCCGGCGTCTGATTTATTGTATATACAAATATGTTTTTTTTCCAGTTGAAAGACTACATATTCATGATCGACTATTATTAATATCCAGAAATTTTTTGAACATTAATAATAGTCGATTATTTAATGACAACAAAATAAATTAGTTACGGAGATGTAAACATGAAGTTACAATACATACTGAGAATGTTTTTTAAAATAAAATTATAAGTGTCCAAACTAAATTTTTATTAAAAAATGGAAAAATGAACTTAACCCGATGCTCTAAAGTAATGTAAAAATGTAATAACACAGTAATTAACTAGTGAATGAAAATTTGTAAGCGGATATTGTATTAAAGAAAGAGAAGAAGGCAAAGAAAAGGATGGTAAAAATTACATTTCAATACACTATATTTTATGATGCTTTCTTGATGTTTAGTATCATGCTTAGTCATCATTTCTTGCAAAAAGAAACGCAAATGAGTTTCGTCAATAGTTTCTAGTGTATTCGACATTTATTACATGAACATCGCGATTACCATCGCGATATGATTGTTTGCTAATGAAGATGATCGTTAAGCTTTTCCTACCAAAGAAAGTGAATATGAACCCGAATGAAGCATTATGCATGTGAAATTTTTCTATCACGTCTATTTTTCTTCCATCTAGTCTGAGAATTAATATAATTTTTTTTATTAATCAATTAACTGTGGTAATATCGATCTACGAGTATTTTGAAAATCTAAGTAATAACGTGACCACGAAATGTTCTATTGTATTATAATTTAGAGATTAAATATTATAATTTTGCTAATATAAAATGAGGGCATAATCCTCGATGGACGATTCTCATCTATTAAATTGTGTCCGTCGAATATTAATTAAGTATTAAAAAAAGAAATAATATTTAAAGGAGAAATAATAGAAATATTATATGTAATAATTTATTGTTTTTCAAAAATATATAAGTTACTTACATAACCATAGAAGTTTTCATGATACGCCCACATCGCCCGAAGTGTTGAACGGGACTGGGTGCGTTCAAACTCCTCGTTCTCCTGTAAAATAAAAAGAAAGCAAACGTTAAGCATAAAAATCATCAGATATACCGAGTAATCTCGCCGGCTTCTTTCATTGAACGGAGATATCATAAAAAAATATATTCAACGCCGAATATATTCCCTTGAAAAAAAGAACTGTTAAGTGTTTCAATAAACTGATTACTATATCAGTAACTGATGATATTTCATCAGTTAACTGAATAGTAATCATCAGTTACTGATATAGTAAATACTGATATAGTTTATTGAAACACTTTATCAGTTCTTTTTTTTATGGGTTCAACTGCAGACCCTGAACTTCGAAGTGATACCTTCTCCATTCCTTTCATTAGTCATTCTTTAATAAGAAATAAATGGCGAAAGAGTTAGTATATGTCTTTTGCTTCCTCGTGCGAAAATACTTCTCTTTATTAATGTATTTATTTAAAAAAAAATATGTAAAATAAGTGTTTTAGAAATAAGAATAAATGAATACAAAAAAATTTTATTAAAAACATGTTTAACATCGCGTGCCACTGTTTGTATATGAAAATGATTGTTTCATTGTCGAGTAAGTGTACGACATAGATAAAAATAAATTTGAAATGTGGTCAGTTGCTCACAATGCACGCATTAGTAATTGTGCTGAGTCAGAACAATTGCTGGTCTGACATGATTACCTATCGATATGTGTACAAGTTGTAATTTTGATGCATTAGTGTATTAGTTTTTTTTTAACGTTAGGACTCGAAGTTTTTCTATCTTCTTACCGCGGTACAATTTACGTCATATCTATTTTATGAGTCTATAACACGTGTCATGAGACAATGACACACTTGCAGGAAAATGCATTCCGCAATAGAATGCTTCAAATTCGCTAGTTTTAATTTCATTCCACGTTTTCTCACAATGTTAAGATAATGGCATCAGAGTGACTTCATAATTATGTACCTACACACGTGTATAATAAAGAGATATTTCCCAACCAGTCAGCTTCGAATATTTCAGTAGTTTTGTAAATTATTGATTGTCATATTTCATGAATATATTTTTTATGACATGAAATCTAAGCAGCAAGCAATATTATTAAAAATATTTTTAAAACATTTGAAAACCATTTTTAAAATCGCAAAAAATAATACTTTAAATATTATAGAGTGAAACGTCACTCTAAAAGAGTGAAAATGGAGCTTGTGGAATTTTTCGAGTGTTTTTTTTTTTTACTGAGATTTTTATGAGATTTAGAGAAAATAGGTTAAGTTCCCTTTATTTCATTAAAAAAAACATTTATTTTAATGAAAAGATAATTTTTAACGTTTGGAAAATGATTATTTCAATAATTTAAAAAAAAATGTGCTCTTTAATATCGAAAAATGTTTTAAAAATATTTTTAAAAATATTGTTTGGAGCTTGGAAAATAATTACCGAGGCAATCTGAGAATTACCATGGTGTAAAAATACAAGGTGATACGTTCCCGTGGATGCGCAGTCGTCGAAAGTAATAGTGGGTTTGACCAATCAGATATTTGCCCCAGGCTGCAGTTAAGTTAGTTAAATTCAGTTAAATTCATGCATATGGCATATGGTTGAACGATTGAACTGAGAAAAATCAGTGTGTTGAATAAGTGAAATTATTCGATTCTTCGGAAATCTATTTGGCCATTAAAGTAAAAAGGAAAAAACTTTAAGCTATCAGTTTAACACGTCGTAAAATTGATAAAAAAAAGGTAAGTAATGCTGTGTTTGAATTTCGTGCTAATTTTGGGGCAAATTTTTGATTGGCTTTTGATAAGTTGAGCCGCCATTATGCGCAGCGTTTCACCTTGTATTTTTACACCATGAGAATTACTATCGATTTTGAGGATTACTATCCATCGACGAATCATTGATCTATTATTCTGTGATTCAACATCATCAAAGATGTTGATTATTATATTATACACTGATTTTATCATTTAATAAGAGTGACATTTGATCGGCCAAATCTTGCATTAAATAATAAGAAAATTCGCAAAAATAGAAAGCTGTCTGTGCAACTCATGATATTATAAGATAATGTAAGAAAATAGTATAAATAAAAAATTAATACTTATTTGATTAATAACAATTAGTGAGAAGGAAAGTATAAGTACACGGATATATAATAGATATACAGAGTGTCTTTAAAACCTGATTTAATACCTGGATCTTGGAAATGGCTTTAGATATAGAAAAACGTTTAAGACAAAAGTTGTAGGATATTAAGGCTTTCTATCTTGTTGACCGAAAAAATGGGTCATGTTTAATAAATTTTTTTACAAAAACAATTCAACAAATTATTTTCATATTTTATAATAGGTATATATTTTTTGGAAATTAAAAAAATTTTAAAAAGTTTTTTTTATCACTGTTATGAAGTACTTTTCAAGCCATTCAATTTTCATTTGGAACATTTTTTATATCTCTTACAGTTTTGACGATATATGCTTCGAAAGAAAAAAAACTGATTTTTTTCAAAGGGGTGTTTCACCCCCTAAAAGTGAAAACAGGCACGTATAAAAAAAATTCCCTTATTTTGATATATACTACAATATATTAAAATCGGATGAGGACGCTTTCGTTCTTTTCCTTATAAATAAAATTATTCCAATATTCCTTTATGATATATATTGTATTCTAGATTTATTTAACTTTTAGAGAACGAAAGGATTTATTGTTCAAAATTTATAGTTCTTTTTTAAGAAAGATTTATTATGATACATTGTACTCCTAAAATATGATATTATATATGTTTCAGCACCACTGTGGCTTTCCGTCTTGTAAAGGTTAAGGTTAAAGTTATATATTATACAAAGTTATATATTAATAAAGTTATATATTACACACGAATAACCGGTCGAATCTATATTGGCATTAACTTTTTACATTTAATAAATTCTTCAATTTTTTTAAGAAAATTTGTACATGTGTGTGTGTGTGTGTTAAATCTAAAGAAACATTTCTCTCTATGTAAATATTTGTTACGTAATGCTTGAAAATAAATATTTGACACATATTTAGATAGGCAAATAATAAAAGTTAATTAAATTTCTATAAATTCTTTAAAAGATATATAAGTTTGAAAATAAAAAATATTTTTCTATAAAGATATTTCATCTATTTGATTAATTTTTATCATTTTATCTAACCAAAAACTTTTTAAAAAAATTTAAAAATATATGCCTATCTAAATATGTGTCAAATATTTATTTCCAAGTAATTAATATTTACACGTAACAAATATTACATAGAATAACACACACACGTACAAATTTTCTTAAGAAAATTGAAGAATTTATTAAATGCAAAAAGTTAATGCCAATATAGATTTGACACCGGTTGTTCGCATGTAATATATAACTTTATTATTCAATAAAATTAATAATGTAGATTAATGAAGAATTTATGCAGTGAAAAAGTCCAACCAAAACAATATTTAAATTATAAAATGCATTTATTTCACCTGTCAAATATAATAATATATATATATGTTAATTAAAAAAAAAAATTATTTTGAAACAAATAAATTTCTTTTTCAATTAAATAATTTTATTATTTCAGTGAAAGTAATTGTATTGATTTATTTTAATTATAATTTTATTATTTAAAACAATTTTATTATTTCACTAAAATTATTGTATTACTTTACTTAAATTATTTTTTTGTTACATTAAAAAAATTTAGAGATTGACGAATCATTTTAGCTAGTTAGCATGAATAATATTAAAATGATTCGTCAATTTAATTCTGTGATGTTACTTTTCTGATTTAATTTAAGAGCTGTGATTGAAACCGATAGTAACGGCACACAGTTCGAAAGAATTAGGAATTGTACTTAAAATCACACAAAAATTTCAGCACTAAGATTTTGCTATGCCATGTATATATTGGTCCTTTTTATCTTTAATTGAAATATACAAATCATGTTTTTGGTCTTAACATTTAAAAAAATTTACTTTAAAAATTGACTTTTAAATAAATTCAGTGTATTCAGGAATTAAAAATATTAGTAATATTAGAAGTATTAACTTTAACTATTACGGTTGAATCGTGGATGTTTGCTGAAGCTCGCGACCCTCTCCCCCGTCCCCCATCTTATGTTCAACCTTGATTATGAATTATTAGTAAAGCCACTAGATTGATAAAGTACCGTAAGGGCAAATCCATTTTTTTTGGCATTTGGAGTAAAAATGGCGGGAAGTATACATAATATACTATTTTATCTACACATTAGTATACAGCAATCTTAACTTGTGCAAAAGTTATGTATTAATCTATGCATTTATCAGCATCGTATAAATAAACGTGAGGAAATGAAAAGAATAATGCCAGATTATTGTACATCTGTGCATTGATGTGTATTTTTATTTTTTGAACTGTTTTTACATGTACCTTTATATCCTTTAAAACACTGAAACTTCAACGCCAAATAAATCCATATTAGACTAAAGAATACATAAATTAAGCATTCGTACATCTTTATTCGTACATAAATAAAACTGATTACAAAAAAGAATTGATTTACATAATTTACGGCTTTATTTTCCCTCACAAAATATGTTTATACAAATACAAATATAAATTTTGAATAACCGTGCTTGGAGCCAGAATGGAGAAGAGTTTGTAATACATGCTTTATTAATCTAGTGATTTTAATTATTAGCGATTCGCTAGCTATCTAGTAGTAGCAAGCCACATAAGTGGAGACCTCATAGAGCAATTTTTATAGGCATGATTTACAAGGTTATTTGTTTTGAACATAACAAAAAAAATTATTTTATTAAAAAATATTTTAAATAATCGTGTTTTATTGTCAAACATATTGCCAACAATATTTAATGTAACAAAATTATAAAAATTTATATTTATCAAAATAATGTTTTATGAGGATGCGATTTTGTAGATTACTATCCACCAAAGAGTTATTTGATCCTTCACCCTGCGACTCAATGACATCATTAACAAAGTCATATTGTATATTGATGCACTGTTACGTGAAAGTGACGTTTGTTCAGTCATATCTTGCACTAAATGATAAGAAAGTTCACACAAATAGTCTCTTTATAACACTATATGCACAGGATATTTTAAGATATTCGTGATAAAATTGTAAATTAATATTGATTTTATTAATAATTATCACGAGAATAACGTATAAAGTAAATATGATATGTAATGTAATAAAATAAAACGATAAAATACATTCGAGCACTGCTGATAAGATATTCAAAATTATCATGTCCGAGTAAATTATGATCTTTGAACTTTTTTTTAATAAGGCATATGAAAATCATATGTAGATACCGTGCAACACGTGAAGTAGTATCATGTGGCAAAATGGTGCCAAAACAATTTATTTTTAGATTCGCGTACAATTTACTGAAGGAAGAAATCACAGTTACTAAAATTAACATTATCCAATTCCATTGCGTTTTAAATCGGGATTGCAATTGCTCTACCGCTAACCAAAATTTGTCTTGTACGTAAAAATAGTTTGTAAAAATAATTATCATATTTCTGAAACAGTTTATTTCACTATTTATTCAGTTTTTATTTTTCATTCTATTATATTTAAAGATGTATGGGTGGCATCTCTAAAACGTTATCAAGAATGTAAAAATTTCACAGATTGATCTATTATTACATTTGTGTGTCTATGTAAAATTTGAACACAATTCTCTTATTAGACTAAAAGTTATTTAATTTTTTATTTATTTTTAATCTTATAAATAATTTTTAAATGAGTAAGTAGATCTGCATCAATTTTTGCACAAATATTTAATAATTAAAGTTTTGTAAGTATATGTAAAAATTTTGATCTAATTCGCAATGCTCCTTCCTTATCAAATTTGCAAAAAAATGCAATTTTTGTAAATTTGATGAGGAAGGAGCATTGCGAATTAGATCAAAATTTTTATATACAAAAATTGCATTTTTTTGCAAATTTGATAAGGAAGGAACATTGAAAATTAAACCAAAATTTTTATATATACTAACAAAATTCTAATAAATATTTGTGCAAAAATTGATTTAGATCTACTAACTGGTTTAAAAGTTATGTCTTTAAAACTGCAATAAAATATAGTCATTTGCGTTGCAAAAATTATTATAAACCATCAATTTTTCATTGTTTTTTTTCGAAAAAATACAAATTTTTATTTTACAATAACTTTTGTAGTAAAAATAAATATATTTTGTTGCAGTTTTAACTTTTAGCTCGGACTGTATAGCCAGAACATCCTTAAAACTTTCTTTCTTTTTTGTAGCCTATTGAATTTTTTTAGACTATTCAATAATTTAGTGATTATGAAGTATTTTCAGCACGATCGTACGACTCTGATAATTGTACGACTTTAAACTCTTTCGATCGAATTATATATTTTATTCGTTTTTTATTAAATACTAAGATCGGTCTCTTTTCGAGATGACGGCATCACGATGTCCTTCGCTCATCGAAAGGCCTTCGAAATCATTCTCAAGGATAAGCTTTCCTTTTCTCAAAGATATCAATCGAAAGATGAGACTTCAACGAAAAGCTGGAGATTTTATTGCTGCTCTATCGTTATCACGAACAAAAATTTATGCGATTTGTGCATCAGTTAAAATAGATTTGTATCACAAAAATATTGCAGCAGAATGGTAAAGGATTTTAATTTCTTTTGAATAAACGCGACTGGAGTTCTACTCAAATGAAACACATTTACAACATAAAAATGTTTCCTGATAAGATGCGCCGTATTCACAAGCGGCGTACCGCAAACTTGAACTTTGTTCAAAACTTTACATTGTAACGACTCTGCGACTTATACGCTAGGCTATGATCTTTTTTTTTATCAACTTTCCGCTGTGGACTTCGCGATTTGCGCATAAATTGCTTTCGCTTCTATTATTCTACATTAATGCTATTTTAACGTTTCTAACTGCACCATTAAAACTAATGAGGACACTAATCTCGTGTACCAATCAAAATGTTACGAAATTACAAAATGTCAAATGTTGATTTTAAAATGTGTTGATCTTCGCGAGTGTTAACAACTTCAATCCTAATAATTCCGACACGTATCACCAACTGAGTGGCGAGATGGCCGCGCGCGGAATGACGAGTCTGGGCTGAAAGTGGCTCGCAATTATGCGAGATTCCCTATCGCTGGCGGTCGGTAATGACTTGTTCCACAATTCGCGTCGATGCTGCAGGTAGTTCCAACGCGTGTTGCAAATGACGCCGGGATAATTCTGGTACTGAATTCACAAGATGAAACACACGTTGCGTCGACGTCTGTACAATCGAGGATATTTTTGTCGCTTACTGTTCGCTGTACCTTTTTCAATCGCGCGTACTTGTTTCTTTTTTACTCAAGACACACATAGTGATGTAACAGCGGCTTCGTTGAGATTTTGCACAGTTACGACAGCGTGCTATTTTTATATACATTACTTTTAAAATAACTGTTTTCTTCTTTGAGGAAAGAATTAAGAGCACAATTTATATTACTTTTTAAAAATTGTTAAGACGAATCTAGTTATTTGAGGAAATATTAGAATTTTTTTCTTTTCAATTTTGCTCGATAAAAAAATAAAGAAGCAAAAATAACTATCTTTTTTTAATAAAGAAGAATAAAGAACAATTTAAATTGGATTTTTTAAATTGTTCAAATGAGTTGTTTAAGGAAATATTAGATTTTTTTTCAATTTTACTAGACAAAAGTAAAGAAACAAAAACATCTGTTTTATTTGACAAAAAATAAAGAAACAAAAATAATTGTCTTCTTCTTTAACAGAAGGACAATTTAAATTAAATCGTTTAAAAATTGTTAAGACGAGTCTAGTTGCTCAAGGAAATATCAGATTTTTTAAATTCAATTTTAATAGACAAAAAGTGAAGAAATAAAAATAACTGCTTTCTTTATTGATAAAAGAATATAGAACAATTTATATTAGATTGTTAAAACAAATCTAATTGTTCAAGAAAATGTCAGTTTTTCTTTCAATTTTATTTGGCAAATCAAAAGTGAAGAAATTTTTGATCGATTGAAGACTATTATTCGTAACACTCTCTTTCTAAACGATAAGATTTCTCTCATGTAAAAACCGGTTATGTTATGATGAACACATCGACGTGCCAAATATCATGCTCATTAAATTCAAATAATGTTGCTGCAACAACTGCATCGATCACAACGACTAAGTTGAGAATGTAACATCTGTAACGACAAGATCCACCACCGCGTGAGACACATCTTCATAAGGAATGATCTGTTAAGATGACACGTGGGTCGTTTGGACCCAGTCGACGAAGAGAAAACGGAGAGAATGGTTCTGTAATCGATTGCATCGAGCGTGAATTCCTGAAATTCCGATTGACGGCGCAACGGAGGCGCCATGGGTGCGAGCCGTACGGGAGCCCATCGAGCAGAAGCCGGATCGGATGGAATGTGCGGCGAAAGGTGAACGCGTTCTCGCTCTCGAAGAAAGGAGCAACAAGAAGGTGCTCTCGCAGCATTCGTGATTCAAGCGGGTGCTGAGACACACGTGCACAGTTATCAACGCAGAGATTTCGCAGAGCATCTTCCGAAGATCTGGGACATCATCCCCATTTTCTATATCCCTCGTATCCGACGTACGTATCATTAAGAAATAATCGCATTTTACATTCGGAGTGGATGAAGATAGCACGTCGCATGTCTTTAATAAAATATGAGTTATGGTAACAAAGAAGATCGTTATTTTCTATTTGTAACAATACCTCAACTCAGCTTCATCCATGTGCGCTGATCTCGCAACTGAGTACACGATCAAATCCCCCGAGAAACAGGTGGAACACAAACAACGTTCGTAATAATTAGAGCAACACGGATCAGCGGCGATTAAGGCACACTTCGGCACTGACACATCACGAGTCGGGTATTGGCAATGTCTCATGAGTCGTGAACACGCCGACGCCGTGACGCCCAGCATGACACGCAAGCGCGACCAGAGAATGCCAATCAATTCCAAACACGCAACCCATTTGTTTATTTCAGTTCTAATCTCGAGTATCACTTCGCATTTTTTTTTCCTGCGAAACTATAGGTTATATGAGTTGGACAAATTTGATCGAGATTTCTAGATGCCAAAGAATTTTAAAAAGATTTTTAAATATTTTCAAATTGTATTACTATCTACTTTTATTTTTTATTTATTTAACATTTAATATTTAATATTTTTATTGGTTTAATTTTTTATTTAAAAATTTTTGTAAAATTTGTATCTCTTAAGATAAGTTGAATAAAATTTAAATCAAGTTCAATAAATGTAATCTCATTGATAACAAGAACGATGACGTCGAAGCAAAAGCATTGAGCAAGATATCGTATTATTGTCGTATTAATTCTCGTGTTACATGCGAGATTAAATTGCATTTATTTTAATTGTGAAATAAAATCATCTAGTGTTGTTAGCAAAATTACTGGCTCGTATTTGGCGATTTTTCAATATAAAATAATATTTTATTTTGTATGTAAAAATATTCCAGAATAAAGTATAAAATATTTTATCATAAACTATTAATTTCTTAATTTTTATAAAAATATATTAAAGTAGTTTTCAAAAAATTAGTAGGTTATGAAACACGTGAAATCAAGAATAATTAGAAGAATTATATTATGTAAGAAACTTGAACCCTCTCTGTATATGGACAAAGATTATCAAAGAAACAGAATTTATCTTTATTTCCTACAATGACATAATTAAAAAACCAAGGTTTGCAAGAAATGAGTTTGAATATTTTGAATCATAAAAATTTTAAATCATAAAATTATGAAAATGTTATATAATGTTAAAATAAAATTGTAGCGTAACACTTAATTGCAAAATAATAAAAGTATTATTAATTCTTCATTCAATGTACTGAATTCTCACCATAAGAACAAGTTATTAAAATTAAACTTTTTTGATACTTTTGATGCAAAATTTTCTTTTTTTATTTTTTGTTTTAATTTTAAAAGTTTAATTATAATATTCTACCAATAATGAGAACTCCAAAGATTTGTTCTTTATTGCGCATAATCCAAAAATGTGATCCATTTTTGAGTTATGTCGTTGTAGCAAATGCACGATATGTAGACATGTTTTATATATAATTATAAATATAATTATATTTGATTATATGTATATTTTTTGTACCGAGCAATTAGAAGACATCCCAAGCCTACATATGAAAAGTAATGAAATAAGTCGCTTCTGTAATATAAAACGAAAAGTTAAATAACGATGCCAACCTATTTTGTAACCGTGCTTCGAGGTTGCTGACGTGTTATAACATATCGCTCAGATTTCGCTTGCAGTCAGACGCTTTAAATGCAACACGTTATTTCGAAACAGAGGAAATTGCGTTTTTGGATGCTACTGAGTTACATTCAGTTTACATTTAAAGATTCTGCTTCCTGCTGGAAACCCCTGCTTGGCAAAACTTCGTCACATCTCTTCACCGTGAGTACAGATTAATAGATTGATAAGTAATTGTTAAATCCGATTTCGTGGCTTACTGAAGAGCTTATGACTGTTTTCTTTTTCTTTTTTTTTTAATATTTTTCGGAAGAGTAACATTTTTACTCACGGCCAAGTACCAGATCGTCTCCGTCTGCGTGTTTCTGGTTCTCCGTTACGGTCCTCCAGCAAGAGTCCTTCCGCGCTGTCGTTTTTATCCCCGGCAATGATGCTCTTGCATTCAGCTAGGCACCTCCAATCGAGCAGCTCGCTCACGCTTCGTCTGCGCGGCTTTTCCTTCACCATTTCCATCATTCGAGAGACATCTCCTTTAATTTTGCCACGCGCGTCCCACTTCTCGCGTCCAATTAAGATGGTCCGCTTTTACTTCCGCATAACTGCCTGCTTCAAATTGTAGCTGAGCTCTTTTGCATTATCGTCCCCTTCGTGTAATGAAGATTGGTCTCGCGTAAGGCCACAACGTTATCAACTCTTTTGAAATGGCTCGTGTGTCGTTATCAAAATCACGTGTTGCGATTAGCTTCGAACGTATTGATTTCAAATAATGTTCAGCTGCTGCGATCTCACGTCCTCCCGCCGCGCGTCACTTTCCAATACATGATAAATTATGCGCTTTCCTTTTTTCGCAATAATAATCGTTCTTGGCATTTGAGGACCATCTCTCGCGACGGATGGACTCGCGGTTCGTGCGTGCGACAAGAAGAACAGTGTGCTTGATCAATTAATCGCATAATTCTTGATAACACATGCGATGATATCGTCTTTACCTCACTTCTTGTATAACATGCAAATAATACATTCAAGGACATAACTATTTGCGATTCTTATGGCCATACTTTATGCACATTGTGTGGACTTTGATGATGATTGCTTTAAGTCTATTAGTAAAATTATTAATAGCCGCCTTGAACCTTGATCATATTGAATCTGCGCATTTCAAAAACTTTCGAAAGAATGTTTCACGCGCTCCGTTCTTGTTTCATATTAACGTGTGTTTGCGACCTACTTCCTTGCACAACCGGGGAATTTCACTTGCCGATGGACGAAGTGGCCGATAATGAGTCCCACTGCTCGTACGTGACGTTTGACTTTTTATCTTATCTGGTTAGTATTGGTACACACTGGCAACATGAATCTTTTAGTTTGTAAAATTTATTCACGATTCATCAAAGTTAATATAATGTTTGTAGACACGTAGCGTGTATGTATAAACATTATTTTTATATTTATCTGTATTTAAATATATGTGGTCATACGTACATGTACATCATTTACAAAAAATGTTTACATATATATATATATATTTTTTTTTTCTAAGAAGTTTCACTATCGTTGACGTATAGCGTCGTTATTTTTTTTTAAATAACACTGTATTTTTCCAAAATGATATTATAAAAAAAATTTTTTTATGAATATTAGAAATTTCGATTACGTTTACGTTTCACAAACGTATTGCGATTTTATTTGGACTCCGAAATGTACGAGTACACGTCTACACAGTTTCTGAGATTAATTTCTTTCGGATAATTTGTGAAAGAGAAAATCGAAAAGTGATCTAATATTATTTGTTAATGGGAATGATGGAACGAGGTCTCGCAATTGGCACACACAACGCGTAACAACTACGATCGACGACCGCTGAAGGTTCACTGAGACGCGATTTTACCGGCCGCAGCCGGCCGAGAGACACTTGAGGCTTTCTAACTCGCGTCTCTTTCCCCACCCATTCACTGCCCTCGTTATCGTCGCGCTCGTAATATTATAAAAATTTACGAAAGGGTCGGGAGTTCGAATAATTTGCGACACATTACGAATTCAACTATTTAAGATTAATCGAAGATCAAAGAATATAAATATGCACGTGTATGTGTATTAAAAATTTTATTACTTTTTATTTTTTTTTATTTTTATTAATTAAAGAATTAAAATTGTTAGAATTGTTATTAACAATTTTTTTTATAATTAGTTGTAAGAAAAAAATGGTTTTTGCAACTGTTTCTAATGAATTTTGATGAAGGTGTTCATTCTCAGCAAAATAAACTATTTTTTCTGCAATTACAATAATATTCTATAATAATATAATTTATAAATTGTTAACATAGTTATGACAGAAATGTTTAAGTTTTGTTGTCCATTTCTTTTGATCTGTCGGTCGAAAGAATAATAGCTTAGTTAAATATGTAATATAAATTCTAAATGAAAAAGACACTGGATTGCTAAACATGTTTTTACCAACTGATGTGACTCACTATTTATGTTCTATTTATCTTTTCCTTTCTTCTAACAATGAAAAAAAAAACGCCGTTTCATCCGTCTAGGCTTGTTTTCAATGTGTCATATAACTTACTTTCTCACTCATCTGCCGCATGTTCAACCATATTTCTTTTGAAACATGATAATATTGAATAATGCATGATATGTTGTACATGCTTGTAACCATGGCGAGTTTTTTTTACATCGCATTATAACGTATAGCAGTTAACTGTCTTTACTTTCGCCTGTACTAATTCAAGTTCTAATACATATGAAATTCTTTGGAAAATAAAAATATCGAGATGCTAATCATTATACCACCATCGCATTTGATATGTTATAAATTAATAATGAGAAAAAATTATTTTGTAATTACAAATTATAGTATAGTTATTAAAAGTTGCTTTCAATGTTAAAAAAATTTTTAACCTTGAATAACTGGAAGAACATTTCCCTATAGAAAGCATGTACGTTAATATTTAAAATTATATGATAAAGGAATCATTAAAACATAAAATTGCAATAAAAAAATTCTTTAAAAATTAAATTTAATGCGATGGCCGGGAATCGAACCCGGATCAACTGCTTGGAAGGCAACTATGCTAACCATTACACCACCATCGCACTTGGTATGCTACATATCGGTAACGAGAAAAAAAATGTTTTTATGTAATTACAAATTATAGTATAATTATTTAGTAATAGTTGTTTTCAATATTAAAAAAGTTTTAATTCCAAGAAAAGTGGAAGAACATTTTTCTATAGAAAGCATATATTAATATGTAAAATTATTATGCAGTAATCATTAAAACAAAATTGCAAAAAAATTCTTTAAAAAGTAAATTTTATGCGATGGCCGGGAATCGAACCCGGATCAACTGCTTGGAAGGCAACTATGCTAACCATTACACCACCATCGCACTTGTTATATGTTACATATCAGTAGTGAGAAAGAAATTTATCATTACATAATTGCAAATTATAGTATTTTATATTATAAATATAAAATTACAATAGAAAATTCTTTATAAAGTAAATTTTATGCGGTGGCCGTAAATTAAACCTAGATCAACTGCTATGGAAAAGGCAACTTGCTAATCATTACACTATCATCGCACTTGTTTTGTTACATATTGATACTGAGAAAGAAATTTATCATGAAATATAATTACAAATTATAACATTATTAAAAATTCCTTTCAGTATTTCAGAAGAAATTGTTTAATCTCAAAGATAATCCGTTAAGAACATTTCCCTATAGAAAATATACACTAATATTTAAAGTTACATTGGTAGAACCGTTAGAATAAACAGATACACGTGACATCAACTTAAGGAAAACTTAAGGAAAAGTTTAACATATGTCTGTCACGTTCGATTCCCGGCCATTCACACAAAATTTATTTTTTAAAGAATTTTTTATTGAAGTTTTACATTTTATTTGAAATATTTCTATCAACATACATCTAGACAAGTTAATAGCCTACATTGTGTAGTTCTGTCGTAATTCTAATATTATTACTGTATTCAGAATTGTTTTATTTGTTACAAAATTTACTTTTTAAAGAATTTTTTATTGTAATTTTATATTTTAATAAAAGCGTTTCATCAAAATGCATCATCTAGACATTAGTAACTACATTACGTAGTTCTATCATAATTCTAATGTTTCTCTTGCATTTATAGCTGTTTTATTTATCAAACACATTATAGTAAAGTGCCAAAAATTTACAAGCTACATTATTTTAATTTCATAGATTTGTCAATATTATGCTAACAAATTTAATAAAATAAAATATTTGTTGAAAATAAAATAAAATTTAACTCGTTGAGAAAGATATCCAGTATAACTGCCTTATATGCTGTAAAGAATAGCCGAAAGTTCGTACAGCACTGCTGGTGTAGTGGCATCATGCAAGATTCCCATTCTTGCGACCCGGGTTCGATTCCCGGGCAGTGCAAATTTTTTTTTTGAAATTTTATGTGGAAGAAATTAAGAAGAGGTCGATATAGGAAGACTTTCTATTAATGAATATCCCTGTTTAATTTCTTTTCAGTTTTTAACTTCTTGTACGTTGATAACTATTGAGCTAATGATATACAACTCATTAAGTTATTATCAATTTCAAATGCAATTTTCGAAGAAATTAATGAGAGAAAAATTGTTTTTTACAATTATTTCGTGTAATGATTCTAATTTTAATATATTAATTAGCGATGATTTATTCACTGTTAACACAATAAAAAATAAGTTAATAGCTGCAATTTTTCTTTTTATATCTATATCTGTTAAGATATAGTATAATTCATTTCATATTCTCCACGTGTGACATTATATAAATATTTTGCAATTGAATGGTATGCTAAAGTAATTTAAAGATTAATATCCTTTTAAAGAACATATATATCTTTCAGTTTTTTATAAAGATAGATACATATGATATATAGATATGTTTATCTAATTTTATTATGCTTAATAAATTGTAAAATTGACATACGAAAAGAAAAAATATAAAAATAATATGTATAATCCATCATAAAAATGATACGTACAATTCATTTCATATTCTCCACGTGTGACATTATATAAATATTTTGCAATCGAATGGTATGCTAAAGTAATTTAAAGATTAATATCCTTTTAAAGAACATATATATTATATCTTTCAGTTCTTTTAGAAAGATAAATTACATATGATATATAGATATATATTTTAGATTTTTTTTAATATCAAGAGGCACGCGTCTCGCGCCAAGTGAATATAGAAAGACCAGATATATGCATATGTAAAACTCTAGTAAATTCAACAAATGAATAGTTCGTAATTTCTGCTTGTTTCTTTCAAATTTTAGTAAATTTATCAAACGAATAATTCATAATTTTTGCTTGTAAACTCTAGTAAATTCATCAAACGAATAGATTGTCATTTCTGCTTGTTTGTTGTAAACATAATTTCTTGATAAAAACTATATATAAATGCGGTACGATACGCACGTGAGACTACGTATGATTTATAATAAACACACAGTCGCACTTACAATACCTCACAATAGGATGGTTAAAAGAATTTCTCGTGCGCATCACCATTTGGAAAAGGAAACTTCTACTACGTGGCATCACTATATAATTGGCATCAGTATACTGAAGATGCATTTCCAACGATTCAATTCTTCAACACACGGTGTATCATCAAAGAAGAAAGGAAAAATATTTCTCACGATAAGGGGAACCTCAGCGATAACCCACTCTCTTACCGAAGAGAACAAAACGCGTGCCAGAGCTTACGCCAAGTGTGGCGTGATTGGTCCGAGATACCGATATTAATCTCGGAAATTTGTTAACGAAACAACTGATGCAACAGATAACATTTGGTTGCACGTCGTATCACACGTCAGTTTCTCATCAATTGAACTCGAGAATAAAAATGTCGTGGAGTTTGCAGTAGAAACGATGTATAATTAATTAGATATGCGTATTTACAAGACAACGCAACCATTAATCGTCGAGATATTTAAGACTGGAGTAAGGCTGTGTTTACAAAACAAAGAGGCATTTTTAATTCGAATTGTGCATTAGTTCTATGCATCAATATCGGCATACACTGCCATTGTGAAAATAATGGAATATTCATCCGGAACTTTGAAGTCTACACAGTTTGAGACGAATTTATGACTGAATACATAAATTTATGTTTTTTGTAATGATCTATATGATTGTTAGATCATTACGAAAATGTTTGTTTTCTTTTGTGACAGAAAAATGATAATCATGATTACGGTGCAGTCACAATAAAGTTTCGCGAAGAAACTAATTAGTTGACATCAATTAGTAATGTCAAGATCGTTGTTGGGAATACAGATGATTGGATAACCAAAAAATTTTTATTTAAAAATAAAACGATAATACGCGAAGTGCAACATAAAACACATGCCACATCAAGACAAAACATGTGTAGATGCAGCATAATAAATTGTGCATAAGAGTGCGAGTTATCGGAGAATGAAATATACATGTAAACTTTCAAAGTATGTCTACATCCAATATCTTTGCATAAAGAAGTCATAGTATGTGTAAAGACATAGGGCGTGTATAAAGAACAGTTGAAGCGTATATACATAACAATCTATAAAGTACTTTAGACTTTAAAAAGATTTAAAAGGAATATAGAGGAATACTTTTGGAAATACAATTCAAACACACGTTTTCGTAAAAAATAAAAAAGAAGTTATCAATAATTGAGATAAATTTTGGGAGATTTGTGTAGAACCTTGTAATATTAAAAAGCAAATATTTTAATTAGCTATAATAAATTTTAAAGCTGTAAAAACAAATCGATTTTTGTTGCTACACATGGGAAATTATAGTTTTACGAAAAATTAAAAATGGATTCAAAGTTCTATAATTTTATAATATGTAAATTCTGATAGATTTCCATAAATAATTGTAGTATTCTATAAATAATAGTAGATGTCTTAATTATTTAAAATCTTGTTACCTATCAAATTTTTAAAAATTGTAGATTTTTGTACTATTTGCTCAAAAATTATAGATTTTTTTAAAATACTATTTTTACTAATTTTTTGATTTGAGAACATTATACACTCTAAATTTTTCGGAGTAGAATTTCACTTTTTTGGAATAAAATTTCACTTTTTGAAAGAGTGGAATTATTTATTTTCAATTACATTTATTCTTCAACTCTAAAAAGAGTAACACATTTCATTCTAAAGGATTGAGGATTTCACTATTCTATTATATTAGAGTGAGATGACGTATTATATTAGAGAAGGCTGCAGAGCGTACTGCACAGCACATGTTGCGCATTCGCGAGTAATGCTACATGTGTTTTTAGTATAGACGTACAGTTATGATTTTTAGCGTGATTTTCACTCTGTAAAATTTACTAGATACGTCGCTTGTGTACATGCTAACCGAAGCCTCCGGTTCTGACACTAATTCCGCTATGTTACTTATGCGCAGGCGATTTCTCTTTAAGTTGAAGTGAAGTTGAGAGCGCTAATGAATTCACTTTAAAAATAAGATGAAACTCTTCACCTTTTGTTTTGAAGTAAATGAATTCATTCTATTGAAGTGATTGTTTATTCTACACCGAGTACATTAGTGAATGGGGCTTCATGAATAGAGTGAAATTTTCACTTCAAAAATTTAGAGAGAAATTTGTGGTATATACTGTATAGATATTTCTACCAAAAATTAAATATTTCTATAAAGAAGAAAATTTTTTTTAAATTTCTATTTCTGGTAGAAAATTCTATGCTTATTCATAGAAATTTTTGTTTCCAGTATTCTTTATAATTATGTACATGAAAAGAGAACGATTTTGCTGAAGTATTTAAAAATTTAATAGATACAGATTTGAAAATAATTTTGTTGAAAAATAATTATGAAGAACAAACATGATGAACAAGACTGTAAAAAATTTTTACACTTTAGCAACTTTGAGCGTCCTATATAATTATTTTAAGAGTTATTTTCAGATTTGTATCTAACAAAACTTTTAGATACTTCAAGAAAATTGTTTTCTCCGTGTATGCGTAGAATAAGAAATGTGTCTTCGAGAAATTAGCTTCAGTCCTCGAATTATCGTTACTCACTTTTAAATAATAACAAGTTATTATAATAAATTATACGTGATATTAAATAATCCTGAACTATAATCAAAAGAGTGCTCTGAAATGTTTGTATTGCATGCCACAAAGTTCATACGATTAAATAATAATAATAATACAGGAAGCGATCACAAGACATAGTTCTACGAGGACGCGATTATACCAACGAGAAAACGATGTCCAACAGAGGAAAGAAAAGTGTTCAAGCGGGTTGTGACAGTTGGCGCTAGTTACAATTCATACTGAACACACTGTATAAAACTGTATTACCTTCGCGGCTGCACCATCTCGGCGTGATCGACCGTTAACTCGGACCGCACATTGCTTCAATGAAAAAAATGCACTGTTAAATTTCGCCGACTGAGTGGTCTAAATAGTCACATTTATCATGGTAATATGCTAACAACATAATATCGTACGATTAGCGAAATTAACGGAGTTCCGATAGCTATATATCCCCCTATAGCCTATGTCCAATAGCCTAAATCAATCAGCATGAATAGCTTCAAAAGAGAATGTATTGTTAGATGCAGGTCCGTGGCAAGGTCCATTTATGCCCTTGACACAGATCTCCTCTTATGTATTTTTTGTTCGTGTTGAATGCTCGTAAGACACAACCCGTATTTGTGGTTCAAGTATTTGACTTTAATAAAATATAATACAGTCGAAGTTGATTGAAATATTATTTCTATAAAGACATTTAAAAAGACAAACTACATATTTTACACAGCACACAATATTTATGGTAAATATCTATAAATATTTATTACTGTTTATTTTTTAAGAATATGAAATACATATTTTACATAAATGAAGCAAAAAATCATAAGATCTTTATTCAAAACATTATTAAAATGCAGACAAAATATTTTATATAACATATGACATACATATTTTATAAATATTTTTATAATGATATTTATTATAAATCTTTATGATTTGTTCAATTTAATATTACAAAAATATTTATGAAATATTTTATTAAATATTTATAAATTATTCAAATAATTGTAAACATTTTGTACATTTTTTATGAATATCGTGTGCAGTCTGGATAATAATAATATACAGATATATGACTATTGAATTCAGATTAATGGTTTTATTAGTTTATTTATTATTATGTTATCAGTAATTATCTTAATGCGCGCTGAGCAAGAATTGGATACACGTCCTTGACCTTTAATGTAATCTACAGCTGTCACATAGTTTTCATGCCATGTTCGTTTAACCTACTTTGCTGTGAGCAATTAGCTAACATAGAAATTTTGTATTTTGCACGACGTGCGTTTTTCTAGAATTCAAATAAACGGAAGTTCGCGGTATTGTAGAGAACCGCAAACTTTCGATATCGCATAAATCATTCATCACCAATGATCGCATCAACAATGCGAAAAGTATGTTAACCAATGACAATTGGTTAACATAGTTTCATATTGATGTTGCCAACATTTTTCTTATCAATTCTGCAAACCAATGAATAACTTTTTCAAGAATGAATTGTGCATTTCTGGAGAATGAGATTTAGTTAAATTTCCATAGATACAAATCGCTGAAACTTAAATAGTATCCAACAGAGGTCAAGAGTGATCTTACCTGAAAGTTTGCTGTTTGTCGTGTATTTTAGATACGACGGTCTTTACTTTTTCCGTGTCTTCGTTCAATTCCATATCGCCTGTCGCCTCCGCCAGCTGAAGATTCTTCTCGTCCATTTCTCACTGATTAAATCGCGGTGGAAAACTCGCCGGAAAATTGCGGCGAGACGTTTCTCGATGACGCCTGCGACCACACCGAGAGATGTCTCGTAGCGTACTGAAAGGGCTCTCCGTCGCCGACAGAGTTAACCTGAGCGCCTCCACCATTTAAACATGCGTCAGTTCACGAACCTCCGTTGTCATGCCACGTTATCCACCGTTTTTATCATTTTATTTACACATGTTTCTCTTTCACCTACTAATATCGATCACGATTGTCGCACGATTGAATATTGTTGAATAAATAACTCTTGCGGATATAACCTGTCTAGACGGGTCTCTCGCGATTCTATCATATTATCGGAGCAAGCTTTTTGAATGACCTCCTTGATTCCCGCTCGCTGACAAATTCGCATTGACAATGTGTGCGGGAGCGTTCAATGGAACCGTGACGTAAGTAAACGCGTCTCTTTTTACATATGTATATTTATATTTCCTGTAAGGCTAGTGACACTACTCCAGTGCTTTAACGTTTCTGCAACTTCAATACGTACAGAAATAATGCCTATCTTGTTCTGCATTTATACTTTTAATGTTACACATACTTTCTTTCTTTATGTGAATAAGAGAAATTTGTTTCATAAGAACTAAAGTATTCTGAAGATAAATATAGTAGCAGTAGTTGTGAGACGAGATATGTCGAACTAGTAGTTATAGATGGCATGATGGTGCTTGTTCCTAAAACTTATTCTTGAACAGTTTTCAAGATGTCGAAACACACAGCACCAGATGTCGTGCATGTAGTTTCAAGTTGGAAGACTTTGGTCCGTAATCAGAACGCTGACTTTTAAAAATGTTCGTTTTTGTTATTCTATTCTTGTTTTAAGTCTAAAAATAGAATGATAAAAAAGCATGTTCTGAATACAAGTCTTCGTTTATAAATGCGAGCAAAACGAAGTTTGTTTTGCTTTTATTTTACATATAAAACTGTATTTATTGTGCTTGTTCGTTATATAATTCGAGATTTCAATCCAATAATAAAGATGTGTTTAATAATGTCGATTATAAATATTCTTTAGTAAATTAATTAAAGTGATTTAATTAAAGAAATTTCTCTCTATCACCTCTCTATAAATATATCTGTTTTAACGCATCTACTTAATGAACTTTCTCACTTTTTAATATAAGAATTAAATGAAAAATGTTTTTTGCATACCAGCTAAAAGTTATTGAAATTTAAAAACTGCAAGCTACTTAGATTTATTTATTTTTTAATTAACAACACAAAATTTAAAGACAGAAAATGTATAAAATATTTATGTATGTATATTTAAAATATTTTAACATTTTTATAAATATTTTATGCTATTTAGGTATATAAAATACTATTTTATATAAAATCAGAATAAAAAAATATTAAATAGATTTAAATCAGACAATTGTGTACTTAAATTTTACACAAACACTTAAATCCTATAATAGAATATAATCAATAAAATTTCTATATTTTTGGTAATGTTTTGAGACGTGACACATACATCTTTAAGAGAATGAAAAGAGTTTCAATTATATTTGAAATCATTTTTTAATCAAACGCCTGTTATGATTGAATCATCGTGCTTTTCTTTCGCACTGATCTAGTTTATGATCTAGATTAGGTAGATCCGTCGATCAATTGACGACTCGGTCGATCGAGTGCCGCAATATTTACTCCGCCTCTGCTTGAGAAGTTGAACCGCTTACTGTGGCCGGTACCAGTGGCTATCAAGGCCACTCACTCGATTACCCGCGTTTCTTGCGAACTGAACGTAAAGTCATACGGAATAACCCGTGCATAGGCTCGTGATAAATACTTTAACGAGAAACTTCTGATCTATTAGGATTGTGGATCGACAATTTCTTTGCTTCATAAATAATTGTCGACCTTTATTCACCACCAATTGAATGTTACTCAATCACGTTGATCGTTCACTCACAATAGATCTTTTCTTATAAAATTCTCCGTATATTGCGTCTCCTCGGGTGTCGCATCCAAAACGGTTTCTTATCATAATAATAATGCCGAGACCGTTCTGCTCGTTACGTACAAAACCGTTCTCAGACTGCAATGTCCGTTCTATGACCGTCATCTGTGAGAAATGTTCTATTATAACTAGATCCTTGAAATATTAGTGCTTGATTTAATATGAATTATATTTTAAGAGAACATATGTATTCTTCAACCCGTTAAAATGAGTAGCATTTATTTTAATTAATAATTATATGATATTAATTAAATTATTCATATCACGGAAAGAGTGGTTTGACAAGTTAATTTTAGAAACCTCCTTTTATATATTTCTCTTTGTATAAAAATAAAAATTTTTCTCCGAATGTACAAACAATGAGAGAGATTTAAACTTTAGAATTAATATTTTGAGAAATCCATTAAAAATAAAAAAATCTCTGTACTTGTTTGGTTCATGCCGGAAATTTTATATTTGCTATTTATTTATATTTCTCGTTTTCGAAATAACTTCGAAATCATCAAATCGATACCATTTCGATGTTAATTTGATAGAGAATGATTATTTAGTCCAACTCAGATTTTGAATAAAATGAACTTATTCTTTTACTCTCGAATGTTACTCGTGATCTTTGGTCGCGTCATCGCGATTGATCTCTTCTTATTGTTAGACGAAGAGAATCGAAACGCATAAATTGCTC
This sequence comes from Solenopsis fugax, assembly GCA_003595255.1. Classification (NCBI taxonomy): domain Eukaryota; kingdom Metazoa; phylum Arthropoda; class Insecta; order Hymenoptera; family Formicidae; genus Solenopsis; species Solenopsis fugax. The sequence goes on along the minus strand of QKQZ01045260.1, from coordinate 14,267 downwards.
CCCATGAGTATATTGTCGACATTTAAATGTTCACCTGGCAATCGCACTCCGGCATTGATATCACTCGCGCCGAACGAACTTGAAACCGCACGATACGCGTTGACTCGCGTTGACCTTTTATTACGTGCGCGCGGTTCGCGACCAGCGTATATTCTTTCAATCCTTCGTAAAACCTTTCGTTTCTATGTCGATAGCAATCTCGCCTTTCATTTCTTCGTGCGCACCAGCCGCCGTCGAGTAAATCAAATCCGATTTGCCAAATTGCGAAGGGTGATACGCGATCGTCTCTTTCTATGAGCTGGTCTCGCCAAATCCGATTCGCCTAATCTGCTGATTAAATTTATGGATTGCAAAATTTAAAATTGATTGCATTATTTTGTTTTTATTATTTATTTATGTAATATTCTTCTTTTAATTAATAATTAAGTAGAGAAGGAAGTAGTATTACAAGCTTGTATTTTGTATTTTGTAATTCAAATACTAATTGTTAATATTTTGCATTTTATATATAAAATACTTTTTGCCCTAAGTAATAACTAGAATTTGTCACTTAATAACTCACTGAGAGAAAAGATTTTGTTAATTCAATTCAACAAGTTACCAATACCTCTAACAAATTTGTTTTGTAGATATAGTGACAGCAAATGTGTCGGTACCGAAAATGAATGTGATCTGTTATTTTTGATTTGTTATCCAAGATAATACAAACACGGTGCGACAGCTTCATTTGTTGGGTGTGCAAAGTTGGCACCCCTATAGTACGAAATAGTTCTGTCGCAATAGTAATGATTTGATAAATTGATTTGTTTTCCCATCAAATTATTTTTTACTCTAATAATAGACTCATTCTCTCAATGTGGAGATAATACGAGTGGCCATAATATCTACGGCCCATAATGGCACCTTCTTCTTTTTAATTAAAATAATTAAAAAACTTTAAAACTAGACTAGGGATGATCAGTCTTAAGTGTTGCAGTTGACAATTTATAAGTTTAATCAGCTCATTTTTTTAGAACTCCGATTAATCGAAATTAATGAAATCGGCGAGAAATAAATTTTGCACATAATAATCGTCCGGATTCTAAAAACACGTTAACTAACGAACTATGCGTCGTCGTTGCATTAAATGCGCTCCAAATAAACGATGGCGACGCAACGTGCTGGAAACGAATTACGATGTAGCGCGTGCAGGTGCGTGCGATTTCTGTTCGTGTACCTATGTATTACGTATTACAAATTCTAACTCACGTAACTGTGCAGCATGGGATTACAATAAATACACTACGTTAAGTGAATAGCGCGGACCTCTTTCTTTCTCTCTCATACCTCGAAATCGTTTTTTTTTGTTTTGATAATATTCAGAGACTATCGCTGTCTTCCTGGACTATTGATTTTTATAATGTATGGGCTTATTAAAAACCGCAAACTTTTTCTCGGATACTGGACCTAGAAAGATTTAAAGCATGTATCTACATTTCTCTTCCGCCATCACGGGACGTTAAAAACTTGAAATTTATCTCTGTCAAACAGGTTTCCCTAATATAATCGGAACGACAGTTTCAATGAATTTTGATGAGAAACATTTATATCGAAGAAAAAAAGCGTTCGCGTATATCTCAATTTAAAAATATCTTGGGCGGCTATAACGGGTGAAAGTTTGCGATGTCTCCTCGATGTGTAGCGGAATCGAAAGGTACATCCGATAATCTTTTTATTTTGAGATTGGAAATCATTTGAGTTGAAAAAAAAAAGGAGAACGGATCCTTTACTTTTATTTTGGAAACTGTGTGTACGGAGACATCGCCGAAGGCGAATCGTCGTGCCGAAGAACTCGCTACGCGATCCGGACGGGTTCTAATCCCGTAAAAAGTTGCAAGTGGATCACAGCCGCAGAGCTCTCCGTCGGCTTTCCTCGTAAATTGATAGCTACCACTTTTACGTGAACACGCGGAACGAAAATTATATGCGCGCAATGTACAGTAAGTGGGCGGTATAAACGCGCGAGCGAGTTCCTGCGTAAATAATCGAATGAATAAACATTGGAGTAAAGTGTACCGATGGTCGTTATGTAAACGTGAATCTTAAATACACACGCTAGTCGTGCAAACTTTGAAAGAAACGCTGTTCGCAGACACTGAGATCAGAAATTATTGCTTCCGTTTCCATAAAAAAATATTCGAACAATGTTTAAGAGAAGGATGCGTATATCTTTATAAAAACATACTTTGCGCTTTCTTGTTTCGTTTGGCAAGTTTACGTTTTCTTACAAAATATGGACGAGTGCGAGGATACTTTTCCGGGAGTTCGCGTAACAATCGCGACTTGTGAATTTCTGACGTTTGAATCTGAAAAACACTGTGCTCTGGCACGGTACTGCTCTCATATATGAGAATACCATAATATCGTGCACGATCTCTGCCTGTTTGATCTTGCGAAAACTGGATAATTAGCCGGATTTTCACGAATGAAGGCGAGCCGTACACGGTTAGGAAAGCGACTAGAAACAATTATGAAACACGCTGCTAATGTAAATTGAAACGTCAATCATAATGTTAGCTCATTGCCAAAAGTGTCAGAAATAATTTAAACGCGATAATTCTATTCAATGGAATCAAACTTTATTTGAAATCTATCCTGGGGGGGTTTAGTCAAATTTTTTTTTTAAATCTTTGAAAACTTTCTAATTTTTTCAGAAATTTTATTTAAAATTTTAGGTAGAAAATTGTTTAATGTAGTTTTTTTTTAATTGATCTGTCACGTTAATAGATAATTAATAATTCAAATTTTTTTCATGATTTATGGTATGTAAATTTTAAGCATATGAAAAAAATTGTATTGTAATAAATATAAATGTATATAAAAGATATAGCACTTTAAAGTGACGTAAATGAAATTGAAAAGAACTTTATTTTGGCCGCAAAAAAATAGTAAAAATATAAAGTCATGGCGAGTCGGTTATTCGATAAGTTAATTATAGTTTTACTGTTAAGTTATAGTTTATATTATATGTATCATAGATTTTCAGTGCTGTAGTCTATATGTGGAAGGCTTATATGTATATACATTTACACATATTCTGCAATATTTTTTCTTTCTATTTTGAAAATAAATATAATAATTTTATTACAAACATTGTATTTTTTAAATTAAAACTAACTTTTAAATTTATTCTTATGATGAGCCATATTACCTTGTTTCTGTTCGATCTATTATGTAATGCTACTACATTTTTATAAATAATATTCAATATAATAAATATGTCATAATTTTGAGTCTAGATGAAGAATAGTTTAATGAATATAATTAAGTATTCAATTTAAAATACTAATGCTAACAAAGTGTATAAAATGTAAATAGGGTACCATAGTACTATAATTTTCTCTTCTATCAATAAAATCTCATGATTTTCAAGATTACAAAAAAAAGAAAACTCTTGAAAATTGCAGGTTTTCCCGGTACTTCCCAGCAAGAAACCCTGCTATTCTCTTCATTCCGCGTAAATCAGAATCACGTCGAAATGCATCTCGCTAGAGAAAGGAGAGAAGGGAAACAATGATTTGCGTGGGCGCTTGGATGAAAGAGACATGATCGTAAACAACCATAGGAAAAAGAAACGGACTAGGAATGCCGACGTGTCGGACATTAAGGCCCCGCCGGCTTTCTAACAACAATCACTTTTATGTAACGGCCATTATTCGTCCCTTTTTATTACAACAAAGGTAAATACAAAGATGCGCAACTTTCGCCGCGTAATTGCGCCGCGGACGGTACGCGATTCCGTACCGTGTGACAAATATTCGTGGGCTAATAAAAAAGTCAGAATATATCGAGGAGTTATACATATGGGGGATAACCTTTCGGAATTATCCGACGAGGGACTAGAAGACCTCTTTGGCGACCAACCCTTCATACCGAGTGGCACTGATAAATGACACCGTTTGATCGAATCTACTACAAAATACACGACAACGGAGTCATTTGAATCACCCTGTAGACGGTCGTCGACTGCAGGCAACTTCGTGATCTGGTCTTGATAGTATCCTGGAATTCTATCAGAAATATGACAAAAATGTTTAAATATTAGTCGCAAAAATTTAATAATTAATATGTTACGTATATTAATATGTAACATATTAATTTTTATAGCTGTAAGTTAATATGTAATAGCAATATAACTAGGTTTACTATAAATCGTCAATATTTTTTATCAATATTTAGTAAAATTTAGTTAACAATGACAAATTCAAGAGAGAGTTTTCAATCACAGTATAAACATCACGTAGACCTCCAGAACACTTTCAATGAGAACAATCTATATGCGCGAGTAATTAATGAACAAATAACGTTAACTTTCGATCGCTCTGTCTCGAACTGATTATTTTCCGCAATATTTTTACACTATAATCCTCCTTATTCCGTAACATTATGTTTACAATTCTGTACATATAACGTAAGAAACTCGCAGTCCATGTACTATACATGTAACAAACAAGATACAAAAATAAGTGGAAATCCTTTTCGAGCCCAAAACGTCTCGATGGAAATTTAATTGACTGTATAAAATTATTTTCCAAATGCTAGCTACAGTAAATTTTTCGAAATAATTAATTTTGGCGAGTCTATGTAAAGTATCGAAATGTAAATGTACAATCTTTTATCAAATAACCGTTTTATCAAATCAGGGAGCATTGTAATTTCTTCATTATTTAAAAATTGGACAAACAAAAAGTTCTCTTTTAAGAAGTTTCTTCTGTCAAACAATTTTTTTTCCTTTTTCATATCTTATATTATTTATTTTCTTTCGAAATAATTATATTTTTTTTTTACTCATTTTATATGAAATTCGAATACATTTTTATTCCTACACATTGTATGTTATCAATTACGAAAAGAAACGAGAGAGTGAAGGGGAGTATTGTATGAGCGGAAATGATCGTTTCGATTCTAAATAAGCGGAAGTCGACTCTAGTCCGTATTCTGGCTCTCGACGGAAATTCAAGAGACTCAACGAAGGGCGATCGCTGCCCTAATGGCATATTACACATCAACACACTCAACGAAGACTACATATTATACATAAATATATATATGTATATATATATATATACAAATCATATAAATCGATAATTAGACATTTATTTACAATCGCAACAAAAGAGGACATGTAACAAAAATTAAACTATAGCCTAAGACGAAAAAGACATAGAACCAACGATTTCAGGTACAGAATGAAATTAATCGATTATGTACAAATTTCACTTGCAATTATTGTAATTGGGGAAACGCCGTAAACATTCACGATATTTATCATTCATTTCTTTGGATATTCAACGAATGAGCTGCTGCCTGATTAAAATCCAGACGATCGAATTCAGGCTAATCGAAAAATGAGCTCGGCGATCGGCTCACTGTACGTATAATTTGTATACATACAGGTGTTCAACGTTGCGGCAATCGCTCGGTGAACGTAAATTACCGGTTTCTCCGATTCCCCCTCTCCCTTCCGCTCTCTTTCTCTATTTCTCTCTTTCTTTTTCCGTCATTCCCTCCGTGTCACGATCGGTCATGCTTGATCTCGCTGATATGCACAATCGAAGCGTTATGCCGATTCTATATATATATTTATTTTTAAATACAAACAAACGCAGATTGTCTATAATCCGAAACGATATTTGTAACGAATAAAGGTGAAAACTTATTCTAAAATGAGAAATTTCTACGATGATTGGATTTACCGGTATTCTCTCTATTTTCACTTTCGTAACACGCGCACATAACTGAGTATCGAGCATCTTTTTTTTCCTTCACTCTGATGGCTGATCGCGACAACCAGCAATCGAGAGAATCGAGCACAGTTTGGGGCCTCGAGCGTGAAAAAAAGCCCTCTCGCGCAGCGACTTTCTCTTGGCGCAAGTGTGACAATCGTCGCCCGCAATACAACAGACTTCTAATCTAAACATTTGATAAGCGCGGTTAAATCGAGTTAGCTTTGTGTATCCGGAAATCCAATGAGGAGTCGAGAAACTGATTGTCATCGAGAAATTCTTGCGAACTTCGGCGATACTGGTTATATATAATTACACAGGCCTGCGAAATTAAGGATGTTAAAGTTGAGAATTATAAGTGGTTCTTTTTTTACGTAATTTTATGCGCTGAGTCTGAATCTGCTCGCATAAATTGCAATCACGTCAGGTTTTTGAGATAAATGGAATGAAATAACTTAAAAATGACTATAAAAATATTACAGAGAAAGCAAATTATTTCCATAATCGCGATGGCCTCTTATAATACGATCCTTTCTCCTATAAATGAATTTTTGTTTGCCAATGTGCGATTTTTTTCGCTGAGATATAGCAGTTAGAAGTTATGAACTTTTGAGAGCATAAGAGTATACAATACATATGCACATAAAGAAATATAATTTCGAAATTGTAGTAAAATTGTCTTTGCTATTGTATATTTGTAATGGTAGCGACAAAATTTATTTGACAGAACTAATTTTAGAAATTATTTATTAATAGAATGTAATCTGTTTTGTTCCTAAAACAGAAAAAAATTACTAAGTGTATTTGTTTTTAAAAATTAGAATACTTTGTCACAAAATAATATATTCTTAGCAAATATCTTTGTTATTAGAGCAAAAATATTACAAATGGACGACTTTAAATCCGTGATTCAATCCAATTTGTTTTTACAGCAGAATGTGTAGTTTTAGCGAATTTATATCAACTAATTTTAGCAAATATCAACTAATATTTTTAATTAATATCTTTGCTGCCCATCTAATAATAGATTTTGCTACAGTAACATAAAGTCTGCTATGCTATCAAATTATTTTTATATATATGTATATATGCTTTCATAAATTCTAACTGGTATATTTCGAAAAAAAATCGCACATTGGCAAAAGTTGATTTTGAAAAGAAAAAATAGTACTATATCGATTGAAATATTGAAAATTGCTTTCTTAATATTTTTATAATTTTCTGTTTATGAATAGCCAAAATTGTCAGTTGGACTATTTATTTATATTAACTTTACATCATTTATTTCAAAACCTGACATAATAATTTCTGCGGCCAGATTCATGTTCAGTGCACAAAATTACGCACAAAAATGAGGAAACCACTTATCATATAATTCAAACAACAAAACATCGTGGTTTTGTATTACTTAAGATTTACGATCGATCTATCAATTACTCGATAGAAACGAAATCAGGTGATGATAATACAAATCTACATGATTTTTATTTATAGTGGTTTTTCGTGGAACTGTATATATGTATAGGAACAATCATTTTTGACACTGTGCAACTGCACCCGTCCCTAAAAATAAAGCGCGCTAGAAGTTTAATGAGGTGTGAGCGGTAAAAGATTCAATGTTTTCATATTAAACTATAATATGTATGTTCAAGCATTAATTTGAGCCTTTTTCAAAATTTTTCGCATTGGGTTTATCAGCTACGAATTTTCAAAAAGAATCAAAAACGCGTTTCAACCACATTTTTCTCATAAATTTGATGCGATAGAGCATTTCTTCTTGCAGATTTGGATACGGCGCATTAAGAAACTATGGGAAACTATTCTTTTTTTTCTCAAAACGCGGAAAGGTTAAATTTTGCAGACCTGTGTAATAGATTTTTAGAAAAAAAACTATCGCAGTTTGTTCGATTGGAAAATATTTTCTAGCTTTATGCTAGTTCCAAACACCTGTACGATTTATGAAAATTTATGCGCTGAGAGGAAGATATAAGAATAATGAAAATGTAATTACTCCGTTACTTTGAGTCCGCTACTTCATTTTCGATGAGACGATCGTGAACTCGAGAATGTTTATTCTTAGATTCTTAAACGTCCTGAGAGAACGATTCATTAGTTCACTTCAGATAGTGTTTTCTTCTAGCGGAAGCGCTGATGCACGGTGCCTCATGTTTTAAACTTGGATCTTTCCACGTGTTTTTCGCGGGTGGATCGCTAAATCTCGTTTTCACAAGATTCGCCTTATGGCAAGCGTCCTGCTCTAGCTCACCTTCAAAGAATCGACACATTTCTCTCACGGGTAGAGCTCTAGCGCCTCGGTTGAGATCGTGAAGGGATCGGGCGCGTTGTTTGCCCCTGGGACTGGGCTTGGATGATGTTCGGCCAAGATCTTCCGTGCTCCTGGCCAGGCGGCCGCCTAATCTCGAAAGGGATTCGAATAAAGTCAGCTTCTCCCGCACCGGCACGTAGTGATCCACCCTCTGACATCGCTCCAGAAGCTTGGCAACATCCTCCTCGCAAGGTGGCATCGTTAGAACTGGCGGAGAGACTGGAGATGCAATCGCCGGGCAGTCTGTGGATTTTAAACAAGGTTGCAACAACTGACGGGGAACGGGAATCCTGGAAGACAGGAGAGCCAAACGCTCTTTTCTCTCCCGAAGAGTTTCCACGTTAGCGATGGTGGTACCGATCAATTGCGGCGTCTGCGACAGTTGCCCCTTGTCACGAAAGATTCTTCTTTCTCTGGCCCTACTTCTTCTCTCGTTGATGTCCGTCCTGAGTATTCCATGACTACTGTTTTCACTTCTGGGACTATTATTGTTTCGCTTGTCGTCCTCGTTACGATCATTTTCCTCGGTGAACCTCACTGTGGAGGACTCGTTCGGCCTGAGGGGCGGTAGTCGATCGATGATTGAATTCTCGTTTTGCCTTCGCGTGTCAGTTGACGTGAGAAGTTCTTTTTTAGGCGAACGGGTCAGACGAGCATCGTCGTTGTCATTGGTGGAACAAATCCTGCTTCTGGTTCTACCATAGATCTTCGGCAAGTTGTTGTTGTTCTCCTCAGCTCTCGCTCTTCGCCTCGCATCCTCCTCGAGGATTCGTCGACTTCTCGCTTCGTTTTCGCGTCTGCGTGCCTCTTTGTACCTCTGTATCCTCTGTTCCCTCGTTTCTGGTTCCGGTAAGGGGACGCTGCGGGAGTCCACTGTATCAACGTTCGGCCGACATACGCCACCCCAAGGGAGACTGTCGTCACTACCCTCGCTGCTTTCGCTGCAACCCCACGCTCTGCTGACCGGTTGGTCCTTGTTGCTTATCATAGTGGGTATGCTTCGAAATTCTCCCAGGAGATCTTCGTCGCTCGAATTGCTACTAGACCAACCGCGCAACTCACTTCTCGCCCTCCTCCTGGAATCATCGAGGATCGTCGTTGTGCATATCGCCGTCTTCTCCGTCGGCGAGTCGCTCGGCCAGCAACGAAATTCACTGCGAGATCGTCTCCTCGTTGCCGGGCTGTCTAGGCCTTTCGGACAAATGGTAAATATCTCCATGAAGTTGAAGCATCGTTGAGAGCGAAATGGCGTTTGCCGGACTAGTTCGGCCGCGATCGCTTTAGTCCAGGACCAATAGATCGGCTCCGTGTCAGCCTGAACAGATAAAAAGATTGACATGCTACATTAAAATGTTTGAAAAAAACGTTTGATCAGATAGTATACATATTTGGAACATTGAAAATAAAAAAAACTAATTTTTTACGCAGAAAATATATGGTCCAAAAATATGTTACTAATGAATAATCCCACATTTTTTTAAACAGAATATTTTATCCTCTTAGGCACATTGTGCAAATATTACACAATAATCGCATTAAATAAATTATAAGTAAACCTTTATTTAAAATATTACTATGTTCAATGTATAATATTTTAATAGTAAAATAATTTCAATCAATTTTCGATTAATACACTGAAAAAAAGTCTGGTTATAACTACCAAATGTATAGTAAAATAGTATTAATTGAATATTTTGTCAATATAACCAAAAATAATTTTATTTTACTAAATATTTAGTAAGTATTATCAAATCTGGTATAAGTTACTAAATATTTAGAAAAGTAAAATTATTTTTGGTTACATTGACCAAATATTTAATTGATACTATTTCATTATACATTTGGTAGTTATAACCAGTCTTTTTTTTCATTGTAGAATTAAAACTAATAATTATTGTCAAACGGATGGTTATTATTATTATTAATATATTTGGTAATATTTATAAAATATTGCACTAAAATATGTTAAACAAAATACATTTAGTAGCTATTACGAGTAGACTTTTTTCTCAGTACACTATTGATGCATGTAAGCATACAGCTGCATAAGAAGTACGTATATCTTTTTATGGAAAGTATATATACTTTTTTTTTAAGGAAAGCCTCGGCTTTTCAGAGGGATATATGGCTGTTACAGTTGATACGGATCGTGATTAAATGTAATTAAATTTGATTGGTAATCCGATAGTGGAGTTTTTATATAAAATAGAGGAGTGGTTACGTATAGGCGGGGAATTTAGGACCAGCAACATTGCCGACGGTTATGTGTATTCGGATTTCATATTCTCGTACGGTAGGTATCTGGATGCTGCACGGAGTAGTCGAACGGGTCCGTCTACCCGCAGGATCGACCGTGACACACGATTTCGCTGGCCGGCGATTCGAAAGTCGCCGGTTCGCTCGAGTGCACGAACGACGGACTTCGACAACGTGGAATTTGCTCGTTAACCACCGGCGGCGTGTCGATCATTACCATCCCCGACGGAAACAAATCTTTCTGTCGCCTTACCTGCCGAGGCCGACCTTCGTGCGCCGCGCGACGCGCACACCCGGCACACCATGGCACGCTCACCCTGTCGACGACACTGGCCGATATCACAGGCCCGTCTGGAAAAAAGCTCGCCGACAGGTTTACGGCCCGCGTCGTTGTCTATCTCGGGAACAACATGGAAAACCCGCTTTCGATCGAAAACCATGACGCAGCGTCAAGTTATGAACATGCGACATGAGAAATATCGCGGCAAACTGGCACGAGAGCTCGGCCATATACTTGTAGTCTTCTGGGCAACGGTGCACATCGATCCGTGATTCTAATCGCGGTTCGTGATCATCAATGGGGTTCTGCGTAGTTGCCGCAATTGCATCAATTAGCATCGTTAAGTCGACTCAGCGTGAAAACGCGGAACGTCCCATTACAATGTCGAAGGATTCGACCGATTGATTGGCTATACGAGCTGGCTAGATAACTCGTCCTTGGAACGAGCCCAGCAAAGAGGCGAAGGAACTCTCCTCCTCGGCTCCTCCAGTGAGCGTGCGGGACGTGGTGGGATTCCTTGACAATGGCGGGTCATGGGAGAGCGGTGCAACAATCTCCCACGCATTCATCACGGCAAGCGGATCGGCAAGCGGGTATGTTGACCTTGCCTACTGGCCTTATTAAGATCTCGCGATTCGACGGGCGGCCGGGTGTGTTACATCACGAGCCGTGCCGTTTCTCCTCCGCCACCTGGACATCCGCGGCCTTGGCAAGGATACCTCATACATCCTGTGTTGTCTAAGCTGGCGCTTTAAGCTCCCGTCTCCCGTCTCATACGCGTGCCGAAGCGTTTTTCGTCAAGGTCGGTCGAGCGAGTGCGGCGCGACGTCCCATCGGCTTAGGGAGATCGCTGCGCGCCGAGAGAGCTCTAATTGGATTATTCCACGAGTAGAGAGAAAAAAGCAAGGTGAAAATCTGATGCTACGCCAGGGCGAAACTCGTAAAACGAGTTTCGAGGACTCTTCGCGCGATCTGAAAGTGGCCAGAGAGCGACGACGCGAAGCGACGGCTTCTATGCAAAGCGAGGAGAAATCTGCGCGCGGATTTGAATTTTGGGTGATCTTCTAGAGATCGGAGCCCGGCTCGCCGGTAGATTCGCACGGGCTGAATCGCACACTCGCTCGCTCGTTTGCTCACAGGGATTGTATAACGCGTTAGAAATCGAATGGCGACGCTGGCGGGCCCGTAATTAGAAGTTGCAGCGTTCAGCGAAACGGGAGCCCGCGTGGCTCGCCCGGCGCACGTGAAAGTGTTTACGGCTGAGGAAACGGATCGTGCCGGAGATAAAGGCCATTTACATGCAATTACATTGCGTGGTGCGGCATATTATTCCTCACCCGGCCTCTCCCGTCGTCTTGTCTTCGTTCGCGCTTCTCTCGTGCCTTACGGTCGCCGTCGACCGGCGAGGAACGCCGGCACGGCTGAGAATGGCCGATTCCGCGTCTCGTGGAACCATGCCAAATCGCGAATGCTTTCGGCTCTCACGAAAGCCTCTCTAGCCCTCGAAACACGCCGTTGCGTTGGTCAGGGATCGAGAATGGTCAGGGAATTCCTTTCCGATCAACTATGAATAGATTTCTCTTACGAAACTGTGGAACTCGTGACGAAATCGGCGAATTGAGATGTTCGTCGATCTACGAAAGATAGAACGAAATTGCGGAAAAGTTTTATCAACGAGGATCTGCTTTCAGACAATGACATCTCGGAACTTCATTAGAGTATTGTGCACCTGTCAGACCTTCATGTGATATGACACTTCGTTATATCGTTTTTATTCGCTTTAACTTTGTTGACTGTAATTCACAATATATTAACACGTTATCGATTGTTATACTACTTTTAATCTATTTATTTTACATTTTTAATTTTGTTGTGTCGTTTTTAACTTGGATGTGGACTTTGAGTTATTGGCATATATTTTATATAGTTTTTGCTTCGCTGTTGAAGGCTCTGTTGAACGTTCGAGAGTTTAATTTATTGAATTTAGTAATTAAAGATGTTTTTAAATTAACGAATATTAAAATAAACGTAATTTAAAAAATTGACACCTTATTTTTATGCTTGTTTGATTCGTTGGCTTGTTATGATAATTGGATTTTACCAGTACGAGCTAGATATTTATTAATATTATGAAAAAGTTTTAATTAGCGACGGCAATTACCCAAAAGGTTGCGAGCGAACGACCCTGTGAATCACTCAGGGTAAAACCTAGAGCGAACGGCTGACAAGGGCTGGGTGGTGCTGGAAGAAGATTCAACGCTCGCAACGCTAATCTCATCGGGGTACCCTCGACCCATAGCCAGCCCATCCTGATGGAAACTGTTCTTCTCTCGCCCAGATCTTCCACGTATAGCTCGCCTGAAACATAAATTGCAAGAACGCACGTAAATATCGGGATCCACTCTTCGATAGTAATTAAATTAATTAATTCGCCGCGATTAAAGAAAAAAAATCTCGCTTAGGAATTCTCCGTCGATGAACTTTCAGTTTCATCGACGTTCAATAGCGCACGCCGTAAATGGTAATGGCGCTTTTATGTTCGAGCCGCAATTTCAAGATTAAGAAGAATCGATGATTCACGACGTTTGTCGCGAGCGCGCCCATAACAAGAGACAGAAGAAACTTTGCGTCGCGAACAATTGATCGTATATCTGCGTTACGATAAGTAGTATAAGCAATCGAAAAAATAAAAGCCGTAGCTCGTAGACAGCGGTCGTGTTTATCAGTTTAATGAATATTTCATCACGAGGGCGAAATCGCGCAGCTTTGTCTCGTCGTTTCGTGGAAACGCGAATATCGCGAAATCGACTTCCACAATTTCCTACGATTTCGCTTCGTCCGGAATTAAGCGATAGCCTTCGACGTAATCGATGCTCGAAGTCATTTTGTGTCAGACCAACGGGCGTTTCGTCATTTGGTTTCGCGTCCGAAAGGCTGCTCCGTAAAAGGTATACGTCACGAACGCTCGTTACGCTCGCGATTTACGACGCAAGATCATCTTCCATTTTAGTACAAAAAAAAAAGAATGAAAGAATTTGCGGAGGAGGACGATGATAAGGGCAACGAATCGAGAGATTGACGTCATCCGATCGAGAGACGTGGGCGACGTAAACGCGGTTATCATCGGCACCCTGTGGCTATTTCTTGCTCGTCTTGATTCATACCAAACGAGTATCGACCGAAAACAGCGTCATACACACCTACGTTTCTCTACGTGGTACTCAGGCAGACTATTTTCGCCGGAGTCCGGGATGAAAATAGATCCTGCCGCAGACTCCTTCCTACGGTGGATGAATACCCGTCGCCCTCGTCTAATCTTACATTGTGTCTGCGAAACGTTTCGAATCTGTCGTCTGCCGTCGGAATGGCAGCAATTTGCAATCTCCTTTCGCGAATAAAAACATAATCCCGCCTCCGACCTTTGGTAAAATTAAATTACGGAAAAATTGCTTTTTCAACGATTCAAGTGATGAAAATTAATGACAAACAACGCATGGTTTCTAGTAAAAGTTCGGAAAACAAAGATGTATTAACTATCGTTGTATTTAATGCCACTGATCGAAGAAATTCGATGATTTCTACACTGAGAAAAATCTCTCGGAAAAAATCAATATAATATTGTAGACTTTATTTTGTCAGA
>QKQZ01045259.1:6585-21811 GCA_003595255.1 Solenopsis fugax | reverse complement strand
GCTCGCGCTCTCGTGGCCACGATGCGCCGATGCGCCGACGATGCGCCGATGCCTCTGTGCCGAACCGGCGACGCATCATTGATGCGATTAAGCCGTTCCTTCGCGTCATCTGGCACAATCGATACTGCGACGCGCGCGGCGCGCGAGAAACTCGGCCTCCGAAGGTCCGGGTGTCGGGTGGCTTGACAACGGGAGCGATCAATGCGCCGGGAGGGGGTCGGTCTCTAATTAAGTCCCACATTTTAATGATAATACCTCGTCGTAAGGCTTGCAAAATCGATCGCACGTCGTTCGAATTCATAATTAAATAATGACATTATTCGTAAATTGGAAACATCGGCGGGAAACGATTGAGAGGGAACGAGGAAAGAGAGTACTCCGTTTATTTCATTTACTCAGCGTATTAATTACACTGCGAGTGACGCGTGCCTCCGAGGTCGGGGAAAAATTCTACTATCGTTATTTATGTTAAGCCACTCGCGCGACGCAATGCGTAACGCAAATGGTGCTTTCATTTGCATAGATTAATACGGGAGAAAGATAGGCAGTAATTGAAGCGGGCAAGGATCCTGAAAATTGCCGCCGTTGAATTTTTCATCCGCTCGAATTGCGCCGCCGTGCAAATGGAAAACTTAATCGTGTGCATTGTTTATCGGGCCACAGCTAGGTGTGCGTTCGTGCACAGCCACTAGAAATATTTTATACATTGCGAGTATATTATTCGATAAATATTTCACTAGATATTCTACTTCGTTAATCCTCAACTACTGCAATTAAATTTGGGTAACGCATGCAACGTGTTGCCGCGAGTGTCATTCTAGGAAATAAATGTCGCGTTTTATTTATATATTTTATTTTTTTTTATTTTTTTTTTTTTTTTTAGCAGGTTGAGAAGCAACGTGTCAACCCTCGTTCTTTGTAACAAATAGCAAAAGAGAAATATAGAATAATGAATGTGTTGGCCGGGCATTAAAGTAAATGGGAAATAACGTGTCCTTGATAAAACGTGTCTCGTCAGATGGAACATATCTATATTGGCGTTGAATTTAACTTCGCCATAGCGGAGCGTACACTCCGCCGAATTAGACGTATGCATTTCGACGTGTACATTGGGTGCAATTTCGCGGCTCGATGGTTTTGATGGAATCAATTATCATTGTTATACGAGATCGACGAGATAGTCATCCTCTCGTGGATACGGTCAGCGTCCGTCGCGTCGTGTATGGACACCAGACTCGGCTCGGTCGCTTTCGCTCTCGAGCCCGAGCCAACAATTACTCGTCGACGTAATTAAACGTCTCTCGAGACAGTTGGGCGTCGGCACGCTACGTACCGCAGTTATTTATCGCGTTGCCATCGGTCCGACCGGTATAGTACGTGCATCGCACGCAGCCTGTCAATACGTACCGCATAACGCGAACTGTTAAACTCGCAGAAAATTGAATGAAGCTCGCGAAAAATTGCGACGAGGAATGTCGCGCAAACTCGAACTTTAGATCTTTTAAGATCCTGGTGCTTCAACCTCCTTCAAGATTCACGCGAAGTGAGATTTTCAAATCTCTAGGACCTCGTAGTCGCAGCAAACTAATATCCCTCTTGTATTTTTAGAGCTTCAGATCCTTGCAAAAAGAGATCCTTGAATATCAAGATCCTTTGTCAAGCTCGTAATAGTTTGAAGATTTAAATTCTTCTCGGTTTCATTATCAATTGCGTCAGTTGTAACATTCTAATCGATAGCGAATTATTACATCTACCTCCTCGCCGCTATTTAACAAGTCTCGACGAGCTCTCCCCTCGCATGTGCCAATGACTTGCCATCTGTCATTTCGATGTCCTGGATTTTCGTAAAAAAGGCACGACGGAGCGATTTTTCAAAGGTTACATTGTCGTCCCGCGTTACTGATTATTTCGTTCCCCGCTTTTTCCACGGGTTCGACGTTTCCTTTTTTTCCAACGACATCGTGAGCTTCAGGTAATAGAGAATTTATCATCGATTCGATCGCGGGCCAATTATTACCGATTATTCATCGGCTATCGACGACAATAGTCTTGCATTGCGGAGCATTGTGCTCAGTTGAACTATTCCCGGCTATTCCCATCTTTCATTCATCTTTCGATGGCAAGCGAAACACGTTAAGATGGAACACCTCGATAATGTAACCTCGTGTCAAATTGCAAAAATTTGTACACGTATGCATAATAATTGTCGCATCCATATGCAGGACGTCGTAGAATTTCCGATCAACATTGATGCATCTCTTGTTTGAATATGAAATCGATTTTCCGCGAATTATTCAAAGACTCTGTAGTGAAAATTAAGGTCCGCATATTCCGGAACACTGTACAGACAGGTGAATGTTATTGTACCGCGTAATTTACATCTCGCTTAAGGAACTTTACTAGGAAGTTGTTTACTTAGCCTACTTAATTTTGTTAGAGAAAACGGCCATTAAATCTATCGTGTGCTTTTGTTTAAAATATGTGCTTTAAAGTTCCATTTTAAACAAAAAGATTTTACTAAGTGAGGAAAATGAACGTAGGGACAACACGTCCCCACGCGGAGCCATTAAACCGCATTAGACGATGCACTTATTGCACTCTACATAAATGTTGCTGCTCTTAAATTGTTTCCCGATAATGCAGCGCGAGGAGGAAAAACATTTGCCGCCGGTGGCGTCGCCCAACGATTTATCATCGTGTCGAGTACGTTGGCGTCAGCTTACCGGTTACCAAATAAGCGAATTCGTGTTGCGTCTTAATCGCATAAAAATGCATACATTCCGTCTGGCGCAGCGTTCTAAATTTCATCTTGATTTAAATTCGAATAAAATTAATCAAAATTTCATTTTTCTCTCATAGTTTTAGTCAAAACTTTCAACCTTGAAAACAAGGAGTTGTTTTAATTTCCAAAAATACAAAGAGTAAAATATTTGAATGAATAAAGATCTGAATAATTACAAGTGAATCTTGGAACGAAAGACGTCAGAGTCTAAAAATTGCCAGTGTCCGAAGATCCGGTTACTGCATGGCGCGAGGATCCTCTCGCTAACTAGATAAAATATTCCGATTATTTGAGGACAAGAATCCGAGCGAGGCAGGGCAGGGACAGCGAAAATCCACATCTCCGAAATGATTCGTCGCACGGCAAATATTTCACCGTCGCGGGCACGGATTTTCATCCCACTTGGGCCAATCGAAGAAGAATCCGGTCGTCCTTCCGGGCGCGGGCGCGGGCGCGGGCGGCAGCGGGCTAATCTCCTCGCGCGGAATCCCTCACCGGGGACGTCGTCCGTGTCGTCCTTGTCGTCCGTGTCGTCCGGGCACACACGCGCACCATACGTGATGTCCGTTCCGCCGGCGCCGGGTTGTACGTGGAGATCCGAGAGAAGCAATCAGTTCCATTTACCGGCAACGTTTACATGGACCGTTTGCGGATCCTCTCTCGGCGTGAGCCGGGGCTTTCGGCGCGCCAGGCATTTCACGTATGCGGCTGGATGCCCGCGCGCGAATCTATCCGGCGCAAACGTTACGTTACCGGATACGTTGGTGGATATCCTTGTTGCGAATTTCGGCTCCCCGGGCTCGCGTTTTGTCGTCGCCGGTGTACCGCATTCCGCGCGTCTTCGATACACGCGCATCGTCCCTCTGTATACCAATGTTGCGCCCGGCCGCGCCACTTAATCGGAAAGCCGCATACTAAATGAACCACTTTACCACGAGCGCACGTTCTTGCGCCACCGCCCGCTCTCGCGTTCCCAGTCGAAATATCGCCCGAAACCGTAGCCGCCGGCGCAGAGGTAAATTATCGGCATGGAAAATATAGGATTAGGTAGACCGTGACGTGCCGGTGCCGCGCCGCGCCGCGCCGTCGTCGCTTAATAATCGAGTCTGGTTCTACTCCTAATAATTAATTCGGAGCAGCGATAGCGATGCTAATTGCAATTTCCGCAGAGGAGTAATTCCCATTGCGAATTAATCAAGGGAAATACTCGTTAATATTAAAATTCTGCATACGGTATTGCGTTATCCGATCATCGGAAACGAGAGGAAGCCGCATGATTTAATCCGCGTACAACGGTGTTTACGTAATAAAAGTGTCGTCGTGTGAGTGGGTTATAGTCGGTGGTCCCCCTTTCGTTCATCCCCGCGATCCGCACATGCACATGCACACGCAAGCACATCTCGAGCAGCCCGTGTACAACGAGAAGCCCGTGCGCAATCTAGCAAAGGGTGGCTTTGAAATTCGTTGTCGTACACATTTCCAGAGGCAGGTGTCTCCCGCGCGCGAGTGTGTCTCCTTCTCGTATTATTTCCCGAGCGCGACATTGTCGGAAGAATCCGGATACAAGCTGGCTGGATCCGAGACGTCGATGCGGGCGAGTCCCTTTGAATAGGCAGCCCTCGAGTACGTCGGCGAGGTAACGTCGACGTCCTCCGTTACGCCGCTACGCCGCGCCGCTACGCCGCGCCGTCAAGCCCCGGGATGACGAATGAATTATTTGGAGCGTGTGTAACGCGAGTCCCACGTAGAAAGGCAGCTTTCAGGAATTCTTCGCGAGCTCCTTCGACAAACGTCGTTCGCTTCCGTCGTACGCGTCGCCGTCGTTTTGCAAGAACGCCTGCAAGATTTCACGATATCTCGGGTCAGCAGCTTTGATCTCAATTGTAATCGTAAATATTTCATTACTATCTTTCGCGTGGCATTTATACTCTTTCCTTTTACCTTCATCATGCTATAAATTTAACGTAAAACGCTTTCGGGTAGAGGACTGCGAGAAGGAACGCGGAGAGACGTCCCGAGGTGGAATTCCGGCCAAACGTTCGCATCATATTTCATCGTTCGTAAAATGATAATTTTCCGAGTCGCAGGAACACATAAAGGAAATAGAAAATCGACGTCGCGACGTGATGCGACGATAGAAACGCGATGTACCCTTCGACAAGTCGGTGACGTGCATTCGATACCTTACGGGCGCATCTCGTAAGAATGAGACGTCGTAACGGCGGAGGTTGAAGCACGAAACTGATTTATATTTGCAGCGAACGAACGGAGTCAAAGAGTATCTCCTCGCAACCCGTTTCCTTTTACTCCTTCGCCCACCCTTCACAGTGGCTTATGTGTGTAAACATATCTCTGTGTGCGTGTGCGCGTGTGTGTGTGTGTGGGTGTGGACGAACGACTCGCCATCTGTCACTCTCGCGAACGCGCCATTGGCTTCCCCGCAAGAAACGGAAGGAACGATTTTTCAAAGGTGCATCATTATCGTTTATCATTTGATGATTTCCTCCCCTTTCTCCACACAAGTCCGGAGATTTGTCTGCCGATCTCTCGAGCGTTGCTCGAGATCACTTCGCGTGAGAGTACGTGATTTCCTCGTCGATCAGCTGTAACTTAAAACTCGAACGTCAATTTTCATTAAAATCTTATTTTAGCGCAAAGAGACAAATAATATATTGATAAACGGTATATATAAATATATAAAACGATACAAGAATAACGGCGGAACTCTTATATTTTATACATCATTCGAGTTATTTGTGTCTGCACTAATAAACTGGATATTTTAATCTCTCTCTCTCTCTCTCTCCCTCCTCTCACCTCGCATCTTCTTGCGGGGAAATCAATAAGCTCGTTTTGAAATCCTTTATCCTCATCTTTTTGCCATGGAATAACGGGTGTTACGTGTGACAGACGGTCAAAAAGGAAACGATAGGGACAATGCGCCACTGAAAAATGACCTCTCCCTCTTCCTTTTGCAGAAAAAGACCTAATAACGGCGTCCGCAAGCGCGACAAACGGCATGCCATTTCGTCATATATAAAGCATTTGAAACGAATCGAGAAAAGACGAGTTAGCTGGTTGACGGGTGTTCCTACGACGATGCATTATGCGAGCGTTTCTTTTCGCCGATACATAGGTACATGTAACGCGTATGTATAACGTTGGCACGCAATATGACATTCCGAATCGATATTCGATCTTAGAAACGTGACATATCGGTTTGCCTCGTGTACCATGTACGAATACGATAAATATCGACACTCCGTATAAAGATCTTGATATTTTTATATACGTCTCTCGAAATGGTACATCCTTCCGTCTTCCGAGCGCTCATCTGAAATTAATCGCTTACTCAGCGAGCTTCTTTTACAGTACCTACGTGTGGTCGTTGCGAAAGAAGCGTATTCTCGAGGAAATTCTCGCTCACTTTGCAGTCGCTTTAGAAAATGTTTATTGTTCCCGCGTTCGGTTTGCTCGTCCCGTTCACTGTAACGTCTCCGCAGCGAAAACGCCAAAGTGGCGACGTAATCTGGCAAGGGCCGGCCTCTTGTGGCCGTAATGAACGAACCGAGGGACTTTCCCATTGAATCCGCCTCTTAACGACTCCCATAAGTACCGAGGTTGAAGCGGGATACGATTCCCTGCGGGAGGACGACTTTGGACTTTCTTGCCGGAAGTAACGGAGTTATCCAGTCTTCCACTTCAACGCTTAAATGTAAGGAAATCATGGGAGAAAATTACCGAAGGAAAAAGAAGCAATTATGTGAACGGCATCGCTACGATCGGCGACACAAAATAATCCATGTTCTCAGATTTATCCGTTTTTTTTAACGTAACATTGAACAGTTTCTCGTATTCTTATCACGCTAAGCTTATCGATCACGTTGCACGGTAGTTTAGGATTTTAATCGCAAACACCCGCCCTTCCGGCAGGCGTGGCTGCTGTGTCGAAGGAAAAATAACGCTGTTTTCGGGTGCTTCCGTGACGAACGGCCCGTGGAAATACGGCCCACGGATTCGACTTTTCATCACGTACGGACCGCCTGCCACGCGACAAAAGCGGAAAGGAATTACGGTTTGATGAATGCCCCTCGGGCGAGCGAGCCGCGCCGCGCCACTCTCTCTCCGAGACATCGATATCCCCGGGGCCCGCCATTCACGAAACGCGGACAATACCCGAGCGCAACAAAAATTACACGCTCATCTCGGTTTCGCATGATCCGCCCCGGGCTGGCCACGACGCCGATTTCCCGTCGAAGCCCCTCACTTCGCAGCGCCGCACCGCTAACGTTGAGGGTTCCATTATGCGAACGGCCTACCAGATGTCACAAGGGTTACCGAGGAGTGACACCGTGACTAAAGTCGTTATCGTGTGAAGTACATCTGCCGGCGAAGCCTGTCGGCGAAGCCTGCTCGGTATGCTCCATCCTTCCATTCGCGAATCCTCAACATTGACATGTGAGCCCCGACCATTTGCATTTTTCAATGCAGCTCCCAAACGTTTCGGATTTAACTCGCCGAATTTTAATAACTCAAACTTGATTCTTGATTTGCCATATATCGGATCTATATTTTCTTGAATTTTCCTGCGCGTTCTAGGATTTCTTAAAATTTTAAGTTGCAATTATTATTCATATTTCGAAAGATTTAAAATTCTTTTAAAAAATAAATACCATCTAATATAAAATTTTAGATTAGATAACATAATAACAATGCAAACTGAAAAGTACGCTATTCAACAATTAATAATGTGCTCTCTAAATTGGGATCAGTGTATTATTCATTGAAAGACAGTGAACAGTTTGTTTTTCAGTGATACACTTGTAACTATTTCATTCAATGATATATGCACTGTTTTTCAGTGACAATACACTGATTCGGTCAGCGAGAGTACTCCCTTCTTAATCAGAATCATTGAAAAATAGTGAATAGTCACTGATGACCATAGTTATAAGTATAGCACTGCAAATCGGTAAGGTTCCATTGATTCAGATTTAGAGTGTTTTCATTCAAAAATTTATTTACTTTACAGAGTTACAATAGAGATCTCAGATCTAATCCTCATTAGATATAATATTTTATCATTATGAGAATTTTATTGTGACGTGCACTGAAAAAAAAGTCTGGTTACAACTACCAAATGTATAGTGAAATAGTATCAATTAAATATTTTGTCAATATAACCAAAAATAATTTTATTTTACTCAATTTTTAGTAAGTATTATCAAATCTAGTACTAAACATTTAGTAAAACAAAAATTTTTTTTGTTATATTGATAAAATATTTCATTGATACTATTTTACTATACATTTGACAGTTACAACCAGACTTTTTTTTCAGTGTGTCCACGATCAGACATACAAAACTTATACAGATACATGTTATCTTTCGCATCTAAATCTTTGAAGCACATTTTGAAATTATTTTTTTAATTTTCAAGTAAAGATCATTCGCGAATCCTTCTGTTTATTGGACTTGAAATTCCTTAGATGCTAACGCCCGTCTATCGAATTAATCTCCGTAGACCAGCGTATCCGCGTGAACGAGGAGTTCGCGTGGCTGAGCCTCGTATAGCTGTGCTGTTATCGTCCGCGCCCACTTCAATTAGGTTCTCACATCGCTATCGTCGGCGCATCGACGTTGTCTTTTCTCCGGGTAACCCCCGAGCCGCCGGGTGTAATCCGACGTACTCCGTGCATTAAGCCGGTCCCTTATCGAGGAGCATGGGTAATCGGTGTTTGTCCACAGCATCGTCGGCGTTAATCCCCTTACGTTAAAATTACGCGAGCTGCGTGTTCATCGAGATACCTTGGCTCGGAAAATAACGACCCGGGAAGCGCGCTCCGCTCCGTCGGCTCGAGCCGATTAGCGCGATCGAAAGTGCATTCGCCGATATCGAAATTACGCCGCGGTGCGCAATTCGACGCGGAATAATGCGCACTAATTTTACAATCGGGGAAATCGTGCCGTTTGCAAAGGGTTAATAAAGAGAAAACGCGCGCCCGAGCGGAAGCCGCGCGAGCGACGGAAAAAAGGCGGCAGTCGTAAATCGTCCCAGGAGGAAGATCGGACCGTAAAATTCCGCGGGGGTGGTTTTTATCGATTCAATATCTCTCTTTTCTAGGATTGGCCACCGCCGAGCCTGCCCGACAGAATCGACGCTTCGAAAGACAAATGCTCTTCCGTGTACGCCACCAATTTAGAGATATTTTTATTGTTTGAAGAGAGAGAGAGAGAGAGAGAGCCATTCAGATTCTTACAGAACTTCCGAATATTTTAATTCAAAAATTCCGGCTTCACATAAATAATCTCATGTCTTCATATCTTTGAACAATCCTTAGATCTTCGATTGCTGTATATTTACTTTTCTTGGATCTCTTGGATCTATTGCATCTCTTCCTCAAATCTTTATATATCGCTTCAGCATAAAGCTCTTTCAGAATTTGAGATCCAGATTTCACAGGATGTGAGATATTTTTTGCTCCCACCGATTTTGTTTAGAATATTTCGTCGGGCTGGCAAATCCTCACAAACACTCGGATAAATTGTAGATATGCTCCATCCACAACCGTGGCAGAGCGGAGCGTACGGCTTGGAATTTTCGCGGGCAAAAGTCATCCTCACCGTCGCTATCGGAATTCGGTAATATACGCGCGGCGCGTTAAGGAAATTTAAGGTCGAGCCCACGACAAGAGCGTACGCGGCCGCCGCCACGTCTGGATATGAGAGTTCGAATTTATTCGCGTGAAATATCGACGAGGCATCGCGCCGAATTCCGTGGTCTCGCCGAGCTTTCGCTGTTATTACCGCTTCCGCTTCCGCGAATGTATAACGTATGGACATCCCTGAATACGCGCCTCGGATGTGGAATTTACCTTAGCTACCTTAAACTGCATCGTTGCAGTCGCGTAAACGACGAGAAAAAAAAATAGAGAAGACTGACTTGCTCTTCTTGCTTCNCCGCCATAAAAATCAGAAAATCTTTCCCGATGCTCGTCGAGATTCTTTACCTTCTCATCCGTGTTTCACGAAGTGCGGCCAAGATTAAGAGCCTAATAACAAGCCGGTGTTATTCCCGAGCGGAGAAGTAAACAGGCGGTTTGCCGGCTCGCACGCAAACGCCTCCTCGTAAAGTCATTAAGACGGCTTTGCGCGCGTGTCCTGCGTAAATCGGATCGCCGTTTCGCGCGACGCGGCGGCGACGCCGACGCCGGCTTAAATGGGCGTGAGAAATAGCGGTAGCGCGTGTGGAAATCGCGACGAACGCGCACCACGGAAAGCCGGGAGCTAAGGGAGACGGGAAAAATGGCGGAGCAGAAACCGGCTGGCTACACGACGTGAAACCGAAAGACGAAATCGATGTATGTGCGCGGTGTGCGTGCCCGTGCATCTACAGAGTCTCTACAGAGTCTGGGGCGAATAAAAACTGGAAGCTCTCCGGGATCTGTCCGGGATATTTGAATCGTAAACGTAAAATCGAGCTCGGATATCTGAAACTCTTAAATTTTATAATATTTTAAAAATACAAAAAAGGAAGATTATTTTCTTTTTATTTTTCTTTTGGCTCTGACGATTTCTGTATTCTCGAACTTTACATTCTATGTTAATTTAATAACAAACCGTCCCGGATATCAAATGAGAAGTTAAACTCCCTACGAAATTTTTATTTAAAATTATTTTTCGACAAAAGAAAAATTACCTTTTCCAAGCAAGGGATGACCGATGGTCCTATTTTCTCTCTAATTAAAACATACATTATACATGGACATGTACTTTATAAAAACGTAATATTGTTGCCAGAAGAAATAAGCATTTGGAAACGTGTATTTTTAAGCTTTTCACTCCACGATCCCAAGCCGAGATTTCAACGGACCCTCCTTGTCCTCGTTAAGCCGTCAAACAACTTGTATCGCGAAATATTGTCCTAAGACGAGGGATGGAGTAGAATAGAATTGATTGCGAGCGAATGGAATCGTTGATCGTGTTTGAAAATAAGTACTTTACTTTATGACCGAACTGTGAATCTCGATTACCAAGATTACGTACGCGAGCTAATCATCCGATGAATCAGATTCTACTTAATCGAAAGGATCGAGCACGCTCGTAACCCTCGGGAGACGCAAGGCGGTAGCGGAGCGACTGTCGGGAAACTAATGAAGCGTATATTGCCATTCGAGACTCACGATTCCCATTGTACAGAGGCCAGGGACGCGAACAGGAAGAAGTTGGCGTCACGGCGGAAAGATAGAGATGGAAAGAGAAAGAGAGAGAGAGAGAGAGGAGGAGGAAGAGGGTCGACGTAAAATCTGATGAAAGGGACCACCTCGTTCTCCTCTTCTGTGCTCTCCTATCGCGTCTATTCAACCGGGTCCACTCTTGTTCCTTGCGAGCCGGCACAGAGAGACACGCGACTCTGTCTCCCGGGGAAAAGCCGTCTTTTTGGCATGAGACGACGCCCCCTTCATGCTCGGATAATTGTTAACTCAAAGGGAGCACAAAAGCCCGCGTTTTACCTCGCTTTCCCTGGCTGGCGGCTGGCTCTCTGCTTGGTCGACTAGATGTGCCTGCATGATCCCCGGTATCGTTGCGGGAATGAGTGTTTCGCGGAATAAAGGATTTCGCGGACTTTCATCGCCTCCGCGGGCGGTTGTTAATAACGCGTCCCGAGTCCGAGTAAGGGGTTTTAGCAAATTAGCCCTGCGGTTAAACGCAATTGTCTTTCACGCTCTGTATGATTATGAGAAATATGGGAGAATACTATTTTCAAGCGTCCATTATAATCAAACGCATAATGACAAATATTTCCCGAATCCCGGTAGAATCAGATAAAAGAGAGCTATAAAGCGCTCACAGGTAATTCTTAGTTATCAATGAATGCAAAGAAGCAGAATATTTAATTTCAATCACGCGAGTGACGCGTGAAATGGCGGAAATGGAGAGTTCGAATTTTGCGAAGATGCAAACGCGACGGGCAAATTAACAGCGCGATGAAATTTCCATCCTATCGAAAGGCGACAGTGCAATCGGTGGCTTTATCCGCGATGCAATTTCCGCGGCGAAATGCCATCGTCGTTTGCGAGCGCTAATTGATCGCGCGCTGTCGAAAGCCTCCGGCCTCTTTGGCGATCTCTCGATCGACGATGAATCAGCAGCGCGACTTGTGTCTAGCGTAGCGGAGATGGATGATTCAGCCCCAGCGCGGTTTAGCTGTTTATCGCGCGGCTAACGCTATTGGACGAATTAAACTTGCCCATGATGACCGACGTGGCACGGTGCATAAGGTCGCCAATGCACAAACGCTAGTCCGGTACGTGCCTTCATTAACCCGGGACGTACGCAACGCTAAAGGGCATTACCCGAGAACGTGACGCGATAGCCCATCGATACATCCCGCCGGCCGTCGAGTTTTCGAGAGGCTGACCATGATTTATCGATCGTCCCCGCCACCGTAACCGGAGAGCGTCTGTCCAAGAGAGAGAGAGAGAGAGAGAGAGAGAAAGAGAGACAGATTTATGGAGTTCGAAAGCCAGGCGTGTCCGGTCACACACAAGCAAAGTAAGACGGTTTTCATCTCTAAAGTCTGTCTTAAAGTTGGGCGCACGTGCCGCCCGTCGCGTCGAAAGTGGACCGTCGTCGAGCCGGGATTCACGAAATTCTTTCTCTACTTTTCCGAGTGGCGCGGGCGCCTGTGAAAGCGTTAAGAAAAAATAATGAATAAAGGTTTTCTTTCCAGAAAAGGGAACAACCGCGCGCGTACTTAATCCCCGGAATTACTTGCAGGTCCTTAATTAATTCTCCATTCCCAACATCCTTCTCTTCCGCGTTTCACTGGCGTGTTAAATGTATGTATATATACGCGAGGGAAAAGAAAATCTCCGCAGGCTGATTAAATTTTACACGCACGCGCTGGTGTCGCTGGTGAGAGGAAATCGAACCCATCTCCCGAGCGCGTCTACTTTAAAGCTGAAGCGACGAAGCAACCGATTTTGCAAAAAAGAAAGAGCTTTCACGCCATTACGGGCTATTAACGCGTGGGGTATTGTCGGATTTCGAATTTGCGTACGGTAACGTTGAATATTCTTGTGATCCTGTTTAATTAATCCAGTGTGGCGCCGCGTCGCCGATAGGCGCGTCATGCTTATTACGCCGACGTATATCGAACCGATCGACATTTACTCCCATCAGACACGTGTTAAACGTCATTAGCCCCGACAAGCGAGGACATTAATTACGCGGAGATCGGCTAAAGTAGGTACAGGTACCTACCTGCCTGCCCCAGCACGGCGGCCGGCAATTCTGCCTCCCCCCCCAAGCCCGCCCTCCGCGACTACATAAAGACCTTCCATGTCTGGGGCGCATCGTGTGCATTTACAACCCGGCTCGTTACTTCCTTTTAGTGCGCTGCCCCGTCCCTCCGGCATGCACACTAATTGAAATATCGATTATGAAGTTACGAGACGTAGAACGAGCGTGGCTCGGCTAACGGAAAGAACGAAGGCGAACGAGAACCCGCGTTACCGCCGCCTCTGTTCAGAGACGTTCTGCGTCAAGTGGTAATGTTGGAGAAAATGATAATGAGAATCAAATAATGTGTAATAATATCGAAAATCATTATGATTAATTAAAAACCATGAGACCATCGTAATTAATGATGAATTATAATGCAATTCTTAACTCTAATATGACGTTAACGTTTCGAAAATTTATAAAATATATATATTATAAATTATTAAAATGTAATTTGTTTAATTTAAATAAATAACAGAAAGACGAAGCATCTTTTAATACTGTTAAATTTGCAATATCAATTTGAATCATTTTTAAATTATGCTTATAATTACGCTACACTCTAACTCAATATGCACTTAATTTAACTAATTGGAATGGAATTCAACAATTTAACTCAAGAAATTGATTAAATTTAACTGAAATTCAGTTTAATATTTACGTTAATATGAACACTGCTTACTTTGAAACTAAGCACAGAAATGGGTTGATTAAATGCAATTAGTTTTTTAATCATATGGTTGTGTTAAAATAATAAATTTCGACACACCCAAAAATTAAAAATAACAAATATTTAACTTAAGGAATTTAAATTTAATCGTATTTAACAGTATATAACTTATAATTATTAGCTATATTTAAACGACAAGTTTATTAGTGAGTTGAACCATCGGGAATCTTTTCTTTCTTTCGCCTAATCTTGCGAATTTTTTTGATGATTACGAATATAACACGATCCCCTCTTGCCATAAATTTCTGTAGACACGAATAGTGGTAACAACGGACAAGACCGTGCGAGCGCATATCCATCGATGTATCCATCAATCCATCCATCGTGCCGGATCTCCAAGGTCGTCAAGCACCGCAGACTATCGATCACCCCCTGCTCAGGTCTTCCGGTAATAGCTAATAAATTTTCTCCTTCTATGCACGCCGATCTCAGAGTCCCCTCTGAGATCCAGACAAACGACGTAGACGTCGTTGCAGCATCGACGCCGTTTTCGCAAGAAAATGATAATTGCGATGTAAATGAAGGTGAAGTGCCATCGAACAAAAAGACAGATCTCCGGATTACAACGGGCTCTGAATTTCTAAGTCGCTAGATCTTTGAGACCGCGGATGATTCGCCAAGTCTTGAAAAGCTCCGAGTCTTTGACACTTTGAATTCAGTTTTTGGATTATCGTCGAAGATCCAAGGTAAAAACGACGCGTCTCTCTCTCTCTCTCTCTCTCTCTCTTTTTCTACGTATCTAAAATTAAGGTCTGTGATATCAGCGTGATGCGCATTGCATTGATGAATACAGCGGAGGCAGTGAATGCATTCGAAACCGCAAACGAATGACTCACCGACGCAGTCTAAAGGAAACGGCCGACTTCCTCGTGATAGGCAGCCGCCGCAATTTTTAATCCCAGTGAATCATATCCATAACGAATGCAGGAACGAATCGCTCCGCGTCCCGATCAATTCGCATCCCATGTGACGGTCGGTGACAGCCGACGAATAGTGACTACGTTTCGTCGGAAGTTGCTTTTTTTTTCGCACGCGGAATATATCGGACGACGATGAATCATTCTGTCTGTCTTGTCTATCGTAGCGATTCAAGTTACATTTCTCTATATGAATAAATTAAAAGAAAGTCGCCTTTCTCTTTGTCCGGTTTTCAAAGCAGTTCTGCGAATTTCATTTCTCGTCTTTTTTCCAAGATTCCGCTCGAAACGCATTCATGTCTGATACTCGCAATATTGCTAACGTATTTCTTAATTAATGTGTTACAAAGGTAGAAACTTGATATATAAAATATTAAAAGAATAAATATACCTAATCGTCCCGCCGACTGAACAAAAATCGACGGCGTCTGGACGAATAAAACTGGCCGGAAAAATCGGGACGCCATTATTCTTTTCTTTGTTTCGAACAATGAGACCTGGTCTGAGGG